>QNGE01002326.1:0-83469 GCA_008508345.1 Paragonimus westermani | reverse complement strand
CACGCAAGTGCAATTCGAATATATGTACGATCAGTTGAAAGATCTGACGCCCACGTCTTCCGATGAGACGGGTTGGTTCCGTGCAAAATTGGTAGATATTTCTAACCAATTTATATCAGCACCTATTCGTCAGCAGTGTTGTCTGAAACAGGAACACTATCAAGCAATGAAAGAACTGAGAGGATTGCAACATGTGGTGTTTCTAAAGCCGGATAAAGGTTCTGGTGTCGTAATCATGAACAAGGACGAGTACATGATGAAAATGAATACCATTTTGGAAGACCAACGAAAGTTTAAGAAAGATAAGACGAGTGAAAATAACATACTATTGGAAAAGCAAATAGCGAGACAACTTCAGATACTGCTGTTGCACGGCCACATATCTGAAAAGCAATATAGGCACATGAAGCCAATCGGCACGGAAACACCACGAATGAGAGGTGCGCCAAAAATACACAAGGATGGAACACCCCTGCGACCAATTTTGTGCATGAACAATTCGGCATATCATAAAGTTGCTCGATGGCTGGTTGAAATTTTGGACCCCATTTGTAAACTGTTATCTCCCCATTGCCTAAAAGATCCTTTTGGATTTGCTGAGACATTAGAACGCGTGTCGGTGATTTCACAAACTATTTATTCCATTGACGTGGATTCCCTTTTCACTAACGTTCCTCTTCATGAAACAGTGGTGATTTATGTGATTTTATCTCCAGCCATAACTGTGATATAGGTATTCCACTTGAATATCATAAGGATCTCATTTAATTGTGTACGGAAAATATCAGGTTCAATTTTGAAGGGCTTTCTTATAGAAAACTAGATGGAGTGGCTATGGGTAGTCCGTTAGGCCCAACATTAGCCGATATCTTCTTGGGAATGATTGAACGGCAAGTCTCTGATAATATTGCCGAAACCTTATCGTAACAGCGGTATGTTGATGATATTTTGATTTTTACGGATACTGATCATTTTGATTTATTTTTTATCTTCTTAACTCTATTCATCCGAACTTATCATTGTCTCACGAAAAGGAATCAGACGACAGTTTAGCATTTTTAGATGTACTCATCACTAGGTGTCGGGATGGAAAATTACAGCGATCGATCCATCGCAAAGCAACATGGGGCGGACAATATCTACAATTCTCCAGCTTTGCCCCGATAGCATACAAGCGGGGTTTGATCAAAACTCTATTTCACAGGGCCAGTCGTATTTGCACTCCTGATAAACTGCAAAGTGAACAAGAAATGCTGAAGAAAACGTTACTGGCAAACGGGTATCCTGAAAGGTTCATAGATATTCAGAGCAAGGCGACCAAATGCAAGGAACCAGTGCAAACAGCTCAAAAGAAAGATATATTTTCATTTTTGCAATTCAAAGGTGATCATCTGGTAAATGACATCAAGCACAAACTGAAGTGTGCCCTATCCCGGACATATACGGCTGCCCAATTACGCCTGGTTCAAACCACCAAAGGACTCGTTCTACACAATCGAGAACGCAGTCGGTCTGACCATTCTGTCTCTCACGTTGTCTATCAGTTCACTTGCAGTTGCGGTTGGTTCCATCACCAGATTTGAGTGCAGAAGATCACAAAACTACTTCGGTTAACTCGTCACTTAACATATCAGTATATCAACACTAGACAGTAATTCAGCAGTATTCTGTAAAAAGGCACATCAAGGACTGGGTGGTTTGAGAAGGGCCGATAACATTTTTTGTCCAAACCTGGCAAGAATGCAAAGGTTCTTTTGGCGGACAGATCGGCTTACGTGCAAAAGTGGCTAATATGCCATGTGGGTTTTCTGAATACGGTAATGTGTTAAACGAAAAGATAGAACCGGTGCAACTGAGAAAGGGGTTTCTAAAACTGTCAGAAATCCGAAACAACAGGGTGTGAGTAACCCCCTGACATACGAACGAATTCGATCTACTAAAACCATAATACCCAGACCATTTGATTTACCAAAGTCTCACAAAGAGGGAGAGCCATCACGCTCGATTATCAGATGTGAGATTCTCCATATCATTCGGTGGCACAGTGACTAACAGAGTTGCTGGAACTCTTGCAGAAGGACACCGCAGTGCGCTTGCCGAAATATACGTTCACGTTGATCGATTCCACCCGGTTGTTGAATGTGGAAAACAAGAAGGCGCTTTCGGTCGATGCGTGTTCCCCGTTCAAAATATGCCACTTGTGAAAAACCGTTGACTATCACCAAGTGCAATTGTTGTTCCGGGTTTAAATGAGGGCCCAACCGGAGATACAGTCAAGCAGTTGATGTTAACTTGCACGCAGAATATACAGCATTGGTGTGATTGGAAAAGATACTGTTAGAACGAAAATTTTGCGAATGGGTCATCGTTGGGCTCGTTGATGGCGGAGGTGTTCATGGCAGTGTTAGAAAGAACTACTGTTTGTGGTATTATTGTGCCTAGCACTTTCTGCAAGAGGTATGTTGACAATATCATCTTTGTAATCGACCAGCCTGTGGGCTTAGTTAGCTTACTTGCTGAGGCGATCACAACACACCCCAATCTCAACTTCACGCTTGAGACCGAGATGGATGGCCAAATATACTTCCAGTACACTCACTTTTTCAGTTACTTGCCTATCAGGCAGAAAAGAAACACCGCCCTCAATCTGGTATACAGAGCTGTAGAGATATGGAATGATGAGATGATTGAAGCATATATTCGTAGGGAAAAGTTACTCCGTAAACTTCGTTGGTAATCATATGGAACTGAGAGAACTGAAATTCAAGCTCCAATCCACGAAAAAGAACGCGGTTCACACGATGTCAGACTGGGAGCTAACACAATTAGTGACTCGTAGAATAAGTAGTGCTACTGAAAAGACGTACAATAAGGTACAGGTGTGAATCTCATCGAGACCCATGCTGGTAGTCCACGTACAACTTAAAGATACCCTGTCTAAATTTGTTGCCGTATTTCGCGTTTGCTTCGCCATAGGATTCTGTGGAGCAGGCACCATCAGCCACAAAACAGAGAGCCGTTTTCGTAGGACACGTGAGCGCCATTCCAAGTGGCTAACGAAAAACGAGACGAAGTTCATTTCGAGTGTAGGTACGACACATCTCGTTGACTCAGGGCACCAAGTCTCATCTGAGGTTGCTTTCTAGTCCATTTACCGTTTGCCCAGTAGTCGGTCCAGAGGAGCCAAATTTCTGGCCACCACGATACTGATCGTCATACGGATGCGTAATCTACGGGTGTGCGCTCAGAAAACATTTTCCAGACTCTACGATTACCACGGACCCCGGTCACTAATTTGGTACACCCGGAGATCAATTTGGTCAATTAGTTTTCTGCCAACCTAAAACTGTCTGACGTAACTTCGTCACTTTTTGCCTTTGATTTATCTGGCTTGACAAATGTGAACATAAAAAATGTTATGCAGTTGGTCCGATGAGGAATAATCAAAAACTGTTGGCTAAGACCGCCTTCACCTCTAGTAAACTCACAAGGGTTGGAAATACCGGCTGGCAACCACAAAAAACACTATCTTTCAACGACTAACAGTAACAAGTAGAGACGAATGCTAGGCGTGAGAAAAAATGGTCAGGAGATCCAGTATTTTTCTCCAGCGACCTTCGTCAGCTTGCCAAAGAACATGATTTAACAGTCAAAAGAGAAATAATTGTGAATCCGAGAACATTTTAACGAAAGATTTGGGAGCAGGTTCATCTAGCATACACAAGTACGGGCTATTGTATCCGGAGGCGAAGGAGCTCTTGATCTTAGACGTCAACTATCATAATTAACCACAAGAAAACCTATAAACCATGTCAGAATATTGTATCAAAAAAACTAGACAAACAATACCGGTACTCCAGATTCCCCAAAGACGCCAGCAAAAAACCTGCCGATATCTTTACACTTCACAACAAACAATACATAGTCGCAACAGAAAAATTCAGTCATTTATACAGGTTAAAATGGCTAAGTTCCAATAATTTCAGTGCAGTCGTTCACAAACGCCAAGCCTAGTTTACGCGTTATAGTATACCTCAGGTCTACTTCTTAGAAAACATACCTCGTTTCATTGACACGGTGAGCAAAACGTCAGCTGAAAAGTGAGAGCACGAGGAGCGTATTAGTAGCTCGTACCGCAATCATTCGAATGCCGAGACTGAAGAACCTGTCATCACGAAAAGGCGATCATTGTAACTAACACAGTTATCTGTTAATGACCTTTTTTGCTATCACTAGAGATGCAGAAATACTGCTGAGGAAACTACGTTTCATAGTTTCGTTCAGAAAAGGTTGAGGAGAGCGCTCATTTACCTACCGATAATAGGAAAACTTCTGGAACCTCAACCGTTGAACAAATTTAAAATGCATGCTGGTTTGAAATAACTCATGATCCAGTGAGAGATATCACCACAGAGTAGTACGCGACCTACCAGCTCTATTGGTAAGCAACAAGGTTTGTACAAATTTCTTTTCAGGAAATCTAGGGTGATGGATAGAAGGTGTGGTTGACAGGGACTGTGGCTGTCGACCGCAAGACGGAGAAGTCCAAAAAAGAATAAAGTGTAAAAATCGAGTGTAAACGGGAAGTTGGGTGGTACTGCATACAGAGAATCGCCTCACAAACAAAGATAACAGCAGAAACCAGAAGTTGGCTATACTTGAAAAAAAGAAGAATGCAGATATACTGGACTAGATCGACTAATCAGTAAGAGATTAGCCAAAAGTTCGCGGAAACTTACAGCCGATCCGTGTCCGCAACCTAAGGAAGCTAGCACTTCAGTGCAGTGACCAATCGGAACAGTGGTCTAACCTAGTATCGAATCGTGTTATAGTAAGCATCTGAGTAAAGCAAGCTGTTCAACTGGGTTACGATCTAAAGCAAACAAGCTACAACCTGACGGAGTTAACCACTAGAAATCCGAGGCTTCGAGGTCAATTTTATTTCTGCAGTTTTCCGTCGCCCCATGTTTATGGCATAACCAGCAGAGGTTCAACAAAGGTGAGATTGCTTAATATCATAATTGCTACTTCTTGCCTTTGTTTCAAGAGTTACGAATCATGAACTAGTCCTAATGAAATCGGTTGTTTATCAAGTGTCTTATCGGTGATGTCATTTTCAGACTATGGTCTTTTGTGTAACAGAGGTCGCTCTCATTGTAGGATTCCCTTCAGACTTAACGAGGATAAAGCTAGCAGAGCACTTCCAGTAATATACGTAGATCAGATGGAACGATAAATTTCAAGTTCTCCAAGACGTCAGGTCTCCCGCCGTAAAGTTTACATGGCGAAATGTTATAGAATAGGATTTCCTCACCCTAATGGACGGTCGCTCACCCGTCGACTTCGTTACTGTGAAGTGTCAGGCGGCGCAGTCTCTATGGAGCTATGCACGTTTTTCTGTTCTGCCCATATTAGCTTAAAAATATCCGGTAACTTCATCATCACGCGCAAGCTAGTGTGTCAAAATATTTATGAAGGGTGAAATAAACACGTATAGTATGAGGTTAGTGAGGAATGTCCAACATACTTTTCTCGTGGAAGCCTCGGCTGGAACGCATAGGAGTTAGACTTGTGACGACGGCCAAATAGACCGATTCTCAAATACGACTCTTTCCCAAAAGAGAATGGATAGAAATTTCCTTGAGAAGGTAAAAAATAGACAATTCAATTATGTTTGTGCTTTTTCAAACAGAAACTCCTCTACCTATCAGTATTCCAAATATTGCTCTACAGTTTTGATGATATCCGGCACTTTGGTACGACTCAAAGCGTACTCGTGGGCTAACTGACTGGAGTAACCAGAAGAATTCTTGTGTAGTCTCACAGCAATCGGACATTTGGCGCATTACTGAAAAATGAAATGTGACCGAGTTTGTTCATATGAAAATTCAGCCTTGCTTACCGAGTTGTCAACTACACAGTGGTCAAACAGTCAACTTCCAAAAGCATGGTTGGGGTTAAAATCCCGGCCGTAGCAAAAATAAACATTATTGACGAGCGCCAACTAGAGACAAAATTGAGTCTAGTGCTTCCTCCCTAAGCGGCTGGCCGGATCTATCGATTCATAACAGCTGCCTTCAAGTATTTTCTGCTCCCGACATTAGCATAGAGATGTTGACACTTTTAGAATGTTGACAAAAAACGTTACTCCTATAAATCCCTCTGAAGTTTATCAGCTGACTAATATTTCTCCAACCAAACCATTTCTGAAAAGCAATGTAGATTAGCTACTCAGCACTTAAAAATGAAAACAGCCCAATCAGCAATTCGTTGTTCCGCTTTGAGAATTTCGAAGCTCGCTCAGCTGTTTGTAATTTATTTCAAAAACATCAAAAGATTTTAAGGTGGATTCAAACTGAGTACACCCGATGGTTTAGTCCGGAAAACAATCCAGATAAACTGTACTGTCAAAAGGTGGTAAGTCCTCCCTCAATCAATTTAATTAGTGACATATTTATGGCAAACAGTAGTATCGACAACAATAACAGAGTGACAATTTCTATTAATTCAAAAGTTAGATTTTTATGAACGGTTTGTCACTTATCATCTACGGCAGCTTTCATATTAATCGGTACGCTTCTTTTGTGGACCAAAACGAAAACCCGCTACTCAAATTTATCATCATTTGATACACTGTACTTAAGTGTCTCTCATTCCTGGGTGGTAGACTTCCTTGTTTCGAAATGTTTGGGCCAGTTTTTGTTGGTCTGTAAATTGGCAGGCGATCACCACAGCACAAAAGGTCATTATTGGAGGAGTTCACCAGCAGTTAGTCCTGAAGACAACTGGGCAAACGGTGGGCAGTTCTCTCTCATAGCAAATATCTTCATTAGTGCTACGTATGACCGGAGAATAAAACCGTAATAGGTGATCACAGAGACAGCACGTCGACTCAAACATTCACATATAAGGCGCCCTTCACAACCGTAGTGATCGTCACCGTGTGATTTAATCGACAACTGGCTGGACTCTCACTTGTTCGGCGGTCAAGACTTCGAGTCCAAGCTTGCACTGTGCATAAGATTCCAGCGCATGTCAACGGTTGCCCACTTTTCGGTTGCTCAGTTTGTACGGCACTGCTTTTTGTTGAAGTAAAGTGAAATTATGATTCTTAAAAGCAGGAAGGTCTCAACTCAACAATTCCGCAAATCAGGTGACCAGTAACTACATCGTTACGTGTGCATTTTTGGCTAAATCATTCGTGATTAGTGTTTATATCGATCGAGTGTTTTGAGAGAAAACATCATAACAATTGTCTTAATTGCATCTGGATTTGCTCATTAGATTTCGCCTCAGTAACCTGAATCGATAGCCCAATCGTGAACCGATGTTTTTCAGCTAGACACCATGCATTCTGGCGTATTATTTCAGAGGATTCTTTTTCGTTTTATAATTCAGTTGATTAGTTTCCAACCAATCTGTCAACATGCGTCAGGTGATACAGCAAACGAAATTGTCGAATTATCTCAGGCAAACTTGGAGAAAACAATTGCTTGTTTGCCACGGCGAATGAACAAACCGAATGAATGAACCGGGTGAATGAACCGGCCTTGAGATGAAATGTTGATATTTTCTAATGAGGACTCTTGGTGCCTCTGAATAATTCTCAATAAATCACGCGATCTGTTATTTTTATTTCCAAGAAAATTCAGTTTTAATTTTTTTCTGAACAGTTTACTGATTGAGCGATTCCATTCGTAGAACTACACGCTATGAACAATGCATGTGAGGATAGCGTATTTATTAACTGGCTTGGTGTTTCAGTAAGTAAATTTAAGTTGTTAAAGCTTACTGGTACTTTTTGATGTTTTCTGCCCCACCTTAGTGACGGTTCCAACTGTCGATGCTGGCAAAATTGCAGGGAAGTGAACTAGGTGGAGATTCTAAACAAGAATGAATAAATGCAAGCAAAAATGGCTGTCGAATGTTACATCGTGACTGAACTCGTGAATCAAGGAACGTTGCAATATAATTCCTACCCTGATTTAGAACCCCAGTTTAGGACTTGAAATTAACCGGTGGTCGCGTAGTTACGGATTGCTCGATTCATTAGAATCACAGGTGATTTGAAGTCACTGACCGCCAGTGTGTATGAACTGATACTACCTGCGACGAAGAAACCACTGTGATTTAGACAGGTACTCAGGACTTGACTATGTTTTCACTGTGCGAGTTGCTTTATTTCGTTGAACATTTGGTGTTAATGATGAGACGATGGAAAATTCGTTTCTCTGGTCGTAAGCGTTGGCAAATTATTCTAATAGTTTCACGACCATTTGCCTGAACCGATATGTCTTTATCAATGTATTTCGGAACAATAAATCTGCGATTTTCATTGCCTTCCAAGAAGTGTAAAATCCGCCTGATCCACCGAGGTTTAGTCGACATATGCAGTTGGACAAATCAGCAATAATAGGGTGATTAATTGTAATCGTTATCATGCCCTGTTCCTAAGCAATTACTCAGTCATTATTAAAAAAAACTTTGACATAATGTTTCAGCCGAAAAAATCTGTATCGTAGCGGATTCACCTGCGGTGAGTAGTTAACGGCCTTAGTGTAATTTCTATCTACTTTCCAAGAAGACGCAACAGACAAATAGACTACAACCTGGACACCACTGGCTTGTAAAACCATTGCGAACATGAGAACACGCCGACATTGTCTAGAGCACGTTGAACACGTCGTGACTGGTGAAAAGATGAGAAAATATCTTATCGTTGAGAAATATCTACAGTTCTAAGACAAATTGAGCAGTGCCCATGTGAAAGAAAAACTTGACGTTTTTTACTACCTTTACCGTTAGCTCGCATCTATACAAAGAGAGACAATTTATCTTCAGAGAACAAGCAAGTGATCGAGTTACAAAAGTAGGTAGAGAGTGAAATTAACAAACAAACTGGCACCGTATCGTAAGCGTCAAGAAAATTCCAAACTATATGCTATCAGTCATCTGGTGATGATATCAATGTCCAGAAATGTGAACCTACAGCAAACAATTCAGAAATAACGCTACTGTTTTGTAGTCACCCCGTATGGTAAATCAAACTTGGAACAATGTTGTCCAGTCAACAGTACACCGACGTTTTTTTAAGTCGAATTATTTTGGTCCGCTGGTAGCAAAAGGTGAGATCATATATCGCCTTGGTATATGGATACTTTTGTGTCAAAGTCCTCACGACCGGCCAGTGTTTCCACGACGTCTGATAATTCGATTAAGGGAAATGATAATTTTGTACTCATTACTGAGTTTGTAAACGAGGAGTCTACCATCTCTACTCACTGGTTATTTTACTCAGCTTGGGTACCAAATTCATTTAGTCTCTTTATCGTCCCAGAAACCTCACTATCTTGTTTTTCACAATACCCTCTAATATTAGTACACCAACAGCGATACTAAAAGATAATTACACTCCTCTTTAATTAAACTTGACGCATAAGGCTACACAAAGAGGATGTTCGTCCAGAAGAACTGTCAGAATATTACTCGATTTATCAATACATTTAGTAGCATGTACTGACCGGTCACATTTCGCCGGAAACACATGTCCGTCTTGCTGGTTGTTGCCACTCATCTGGTATGGGTATTGGGTGAACCGCGACCATCCATCTTATCGCATGAACGGTGAACGCAGTAAAATGTGTTAGAAAAACCCTAACCTTAGCGCCTTCCCCGTCCACATATTAGGATGGGTGATCGAGATTCACCGGATAAGGATACCTGATGAGTGGAAGCAAGCATAGAAGCCGTCATCTGCTTCCGTTGAGCTTTGACCATTAATCACATACTACTTATCCTGTCACATTTTATAAAATCATAGTTCAGAGAGTTTAAGACAGACCGATTGTTCCACATGGTTATATAAGAGTAGTCGCATGTAATTAAGTAACCAGTCAGTCTGCTTTATTTTAGTTGGAGGGTTAGGCTGTTCAATACTAGTAACCTGCACTTAACTTGAAATACCCCTGTAGCTGTGAATATTACGTAACGCACCAATGAAACGTATTCTCATAAGTTTAACATTAATTAATTAATTAATTTTCTCACGTAGCAAATTTGCTAAGCTTTAGCAGGAAAATATTGAGTGGTCTATTTTTCCCGTTTAGCCCACTCCGGAGAATATTACAAGACAGACTAACAGACGTTGAACCTCATCGGAAAATTCCTTACGATGTATCGATCACATAATCAACCTCACATTCGCCAGTGCTTCCAGTTATTGATATACCACACAGCCTCATGGACCAAGAACTTGAAACCTATTTGAAGATGTTTCGAAATAAACAATCAACAAACCCCAGTTTCAGTATAATTTAATCTAACTTGAATTTCGGCCTAAATGCCATAGTAGACTCAAAATTCATAGCCACAATATCTTAAGTGCAACGCATGACATCACACTGACGAAATTTCATCAGTATATTCCGCCGTTCTACGTAGGATAGACACGGTCAACAATTTTCACGCTAAACGCAGGTACCCATTTTAACTTTTTAGTCATGTAAACTACATCACCCTTCAGTCCACGTGTTGGAAACTACAACAGGTAGATTCAAAAGTGTTTGGGCGGAGTCCTCAGAATTTTCCAGATATAGAAACTATGGCTTATCAAATCACTGTAATTGTGCGACAATTTCTTTCAACGTTTACCCCTCATTTGTCAGTCTAGTTGGAGAAAATCATAAGATGTTTCAGTGAATACTTTAAACACAACAGTAAATATACTGTTCGCCGGAGCAATTGCTTTATGTATGCGTTATAAGCATAAAATCACTATCCAGCATAGGCTTGCTCTAGCAGAGACGTTGTGACACTAGAATATACGCAGATAACAGTGTTTACCGACTTCTTCACGATAAACTTCAAAAATTGTCAGCTGGACAGATTTGATCACAGAAGAATTTGAGCATAACTTCAGCGAGTTTGAACTCGGCCCTCGTAAGCACACAATTTATACTGGATAAGAAAACCGACAAAAACTTGAACTCTTTTCCCTTTAAACAGCTAATGTGCTTGCACTGAACTTAGAACGGAAAATCTATCTACTTCAGTGGTTAGCGTCAATTACACAGAAACAGGCTTAAAATTCGCTAGGCCGCGAGGTCACGTAAGAGGGATAGAATGGCCGAAAAATTACCATTCATGTCTACTTTATTCGCGCAACGTTGTGGGAGGAACAGATTCAGGAACAGGAATTTGCAAGCTACAGGCAAAAAACACGTTTCAGTTGTCACAAAACTGTACTACAGGAAAACATTTCAATCTCTTTTCTGTCATAGAAAGCCATGTTCTTTGTCAGTATGGGAGTAGTAGACGGACAGAAGCACATCGAATACTCTGGCTTCTGGTACTCTGAAACCGAGACAGGTTTACTGTTTTGCCCAAAACTTCAACAAACATATATTTACCCAAATTGTCGGACGGAGCATTGTGCGTATTTCCGAAAGCTAGTGTACTACACACAAAACATGGAGTAACGTATACGAGTGATTGAACTCCACATATCACACAAGGACTACTCATAAATAATTAAATCGAAAATGAGAGTTGTACGGATGGTATCCAATAACTTCCGCTGATAATTTACCGGCAAACATCATTACTCACAACTTGAACTCCTAGTTTCACGCAAGTCTTGCTCCATATCTCGGCTGTATACTCGAAGTCTCTGGTTTTTATTCGACACTGGAGTAGTTCATTGAAAACAACGCGACAAAGAAGCTGATTGTTCTACAGAAAAAGAGTTGCAGAAATTAATAGCTTACGACAGTTTAAGATAACGTGCATAAATCAGGCTGAAACTTAAAGTGGACAGACGGTTTACTCAGTCTCAAAGTGGTGTCAGCTAAAACAATTTACACTGTAGACCGAAACGAATAAGCATTCGAGCTTTTGGGATGTACTCGTGGAGCATCGCTCTAGGCACATATGTAGAAAACATAAACTGGTTAATAAACTGATGTCAGCAGCACTGTACTCTAAATGTACATACGAATTTTTCTAAGTCGCTCAGAAAGTAGAGTTGTAGGATTGTTCACAGCAGATTACAGTTAACGAACAGATATTTGTGCACGCATATTTTCTGCAAGGAGATTGTCAGCAGACATTCAGAAACAGAATCATAGAGCCCTTAGAAAAACGGATCTGACACACGTAACAAAAACGTGTACAGATTCAATTTTAATGGTGACATAGTGTTCGAAATACTCAGTAAAAGCCGCCCAACTACTCTTAATGGAGAAAGCTACTTGCACATCCAATACCGCCCTATATTTTGGTACGCACATATAACGAAAAGTGTCTGCCTCTTCGGCTTCCTTTTTTGTGTACTTCCCCGATTGTTTACTCAAAACCAGTTATATTTACAATATGACCAGTTGCTTATAGGAAAGGTTCGTGGGTTTTATCTTGATTGGTTAATCGGTAACATAAATCGAATCGATTAACAGCACCGTACTGGTACACCTAGTTGATCTTATCTGATGGGCTTGTGATTTTTCGTCTACAAGCTGTGGTGTCCCATTCTGGTTTCACTCAAAGTCACTGAAGTTAATGGATGCAAAACATCTTCAGTATATTTTTATCAGAAGTAGCAGGCTGACAATTTCTAGAGTTTTCCAGTTACCTAATATCAACTTGGATTTTATTTTCACAGTCCTGTTCGATCGCGACTACTTCTTGTGTGGTATTTGTATCCACAATGTTTCCATAAGTATGGGACAAGAACATTTTTCATTCGGATAGTGACTTTGCTCGAAGAAACAATATGCACCGACAAGCACAACGACACCAATAAAAAATTCCGTCTAGGAAGAAGTAGGAGAAAATAGAATAATTCTGGAGAAACAAACTCTACAGGGCTCTAAAACTGACGAGTCATTTGGAACTCCTGGCCTCCCCGGTGAAGGGAATGTTTGCCACCGATGCAACTGGCACACAAGAAAGTAAAAAACATTAGGTCTGGTGTCAGCTTGGTCACGTGTATTCCTTGGCATCGATAAGGACTCAGATTCGGTACTTACCGTTTACTGTTTTGTCTCAGGTCTGTAAAATGTTATGTCCGTTATTGTATACGCAGTAAAAAAAAATAATGTTATTAGGACAGTTGTATCAAACAGTGCGGTCAACTGTACTTTTATTTCACATTTCACCCGTTCTATATAACACGAGATTCCACGCAGAAACGGCAAGCAGTTTACTATGAAGGCTTTAAAAGATTGTTGTTTTCGCTCATTTTCTAAGCATCTGTGTCACAGTAGGTGAACGTTTTCTGAATTGTCATGCTAATAAGGTCGGATAAGTAGATCTGATTGTTAGGTGGAAAAATAAGAATAACTAATTTAACAAATTTCTAGGTTGCATCAATTTATGAATAAGGCTCTGCTAACAAATGAGCGAAACTTTCGCACTCACAAAAAATTGCTGTCTGACGCCTTCAAAAGGCATTGGAATTAAGTTTTCCACCTGTTGGAACTCAGCAGTATTGGTCCATTTCATTCTGTGCCGTCACACATGTGAACTGCGTAATACAGGCAATTTTTCATTACGACTCTAAGCTGTGCCTCATAAGCACTTGCGATTGTAATGTTTCATGTACAAGATGAAATTAAATCCAGTGATTTGAGTGAAACATCAGTTTTAGTCGAAAATTCTTATTATAAATTAGTAGCAGTTCCAAAAATACAATGGAAACCTCAGATTAGCGTTGCCATATATTTTGAAACTGGATGGAAAAATGTTAACAACCCTTTTTAACAACAGCTTAACTAATGACTTAAGCGGTACTCAGCTTATAAACGAAACGTTGTAAGGCAAATTTCACCCAGGTATCTGTTGCAGGCACACAGTTAATTAACCACTCCAGCTTTAGGTATGTACGGAAAATGGGGATTTAAGACAAGCAGTCCCTAGAGATACTGTCTCAACATTTTATCCGTAAACCTTCCTGTCTAAGATGCTCGGTATCATTATCGAGTGTCTCGATGCCACTTTAAGATGACCCAGCTAACTAGAGGCAAACGAAACAGCTTTGTTTACTCTGCACATTGTGAGACCGCGTCACCCCACTCTGTAAGACCTAATCAATCCCTGTGTCTGTCAGCTTACCAATGTGCGCATTAGCCGTGTGCCCCATTCGCCATCGAAACCTAACTAACCCCCTTGGGACCTCTTGTGTTAACATCGAAGCACACAAAAGTGACTTCGAGACACCTTAAAGTGGAAAAGGCATTTACGTTCTTGACTACAAATCTGGTCACATTTCGTTTTTAGGACCGCTAGTGTACTTCAAAGAAGATCACAGTTTCAAGTTTGGCTTCATTGTAAATAGGTCTTTTTTGGAACAAATTTTGGAAGCGAACACTAAAATCTTCTCAGAACTCAAATCCGGACCTATCGTGTGAATTTCTTTACTCCCGTAGATACCAACGAAATCATTCGTAGAGATTACCCATGCCTATGATACTGCTGATACCTTCGCAGGAAGTTGTTTCGTCTAAGATGTTAGATATATTATATTATCAGCGTGGACCCACGATTCAGACAGCTCTCGGAATTCATAATTATGACGGCTGGGTATATGATAGTAAACGTATCAGATATAATGGTATAGATGCAACACTTTGTTATACCTTGAATATGGTCCTTTGAATTCATGTACCACTCTTGTTAGATAGGAAACCTTGTTTACCGATAGCCAAATAAGATAGCGCCTACCTTGTGATATATGGTGTGCTTAAAGACTTTTTTCTGAAAAATGGGCAATTTTAGCTTCGCCACGCCAGTAGTTATGCGGGTCTTGTTATATACGTAATTTAAGCACTACTGCTTCTAAAGGTGATGTTACAAGCATGGCTAAGTTGACTGATTCACCTTTCTCTAATGTTTGATAAACAGATATAAGAAGTTTACTAATATTTAACGGTTAAAAGTTAACCTTTAGTTAATGTGAAACAATGTTTCGAGTTTAAAGTATGTTATAGCAAGTCCGCGTTGTGTTGATACTATGTTAGTTCTAAAAAACACTCCTCAAACATGGCGTGTGTCTTTAAGGAGGGCAATATACCGTTCTGAAATAGGCGAATATTGGAAATTGACTGATAGTAATCCTCAAAAAGTATCTAACAAATTTGCTACTTACGGTTTGCTGGACCGAACATTCAGAAAAGCCTGTGGAGTCTCACAGTGGGGTTTATGGCATCAGCCAAGTCACTGACGAGGCGATGATGGAACAGGAAATAACGATCTGCTTAGGTGACAGTGATGCATTAACAGGTTTCTGAAAACCGGAAATCAAAGTTTTAGTGAGCAAAAGTTGGTTTCACAGAATGTTCTCCACTCCGAACTCAAATTCCATCTGGTGAGCATGGAACTTGCTTACGCGCGTATGACCCACAAATCCTTTGGCTTAAGGAAATGCAGTAATTTCCAGTTTATTCACCTCTCAAGAAGAAGTGCAACTCGTGCTGAATTAATCCGACTTCAGCTGTGTTCAGTAGTTCTCAATGAAAGGTGTCCTCCATCTTAGAAGTTTACTGATAAGGTGCACCTACCGCACGTTTGACCGTTGAATACTCATTGTATGAGTTATGTTCCGCTGGTAAACTTTCAAAGAAATTCAGTCGTTTCAGGTTGATTAATATGTCAAATTAGTTTGGTTCCTTCTGCCCTATAGGCAACATTAACAGGGCCGTGACCATTGATTTTCAGACTGAGTTCGGTCATATAAAATGACCAGCAGAATGGTTCGGAAAAATTGTGGATATCGCTACTATTACACCAAAATCAAGCTACCGGTGGTTACAAAAAGCATTTAGCATTAGACCTCAGGCCTTTCACCCGGTAGCAAAATTGATTAATAGGTAGAACCGCTTCCGATAAATTCACATCTTAGTATACAACCATTTCGTATAGAAGTAGATAACAGTAAGGAATTTGTCGAGTACAAACTGAGCGAGGGAAAAACGGCTGAAAATATTCCTAACAAGACGTTTTTTCAGTTATCCTTACAAAAAGGTTGCGCTTTAGATAATAAGTTTTAATTTGGACAGGTTGGAGAGAAGGATCAAAATGCTACTTGACCTAGTTGAACGCAGTTGATCATGATAACCCCAAAGTATGATCAAACTGTTCTGAACATACAAATCCTGGCGGACTGATGGAACTGCAAACGCCTGGGCCATAGGAAGAATACGCTGCCCGACGATTTGTGATGTGGTGGCCGAAAGACTTCAAACGATACAAAGCGCCTTCTCAATTTCTGCGTCGGTCACAGTCGGTCGTTGTTCCGCAGCAAAGTCACACTCAGAATTTTTCACGAAGTCTTGCTGATGAATGTTAAACTGTGCGACGAGAATACATTGAACCACAGAAACCAGCAAATGCATAGATCGAAAGCGAGGCACAGATTTCAGGCATGTTGCCCATCAGATTATATGGTAGCGTCCTTTTGAAGTGGTATTTTATAAGAGGACTTACATTATAGTAAATACCTGTAACAGCATCAGTTAGTTGACACATTATCAGATCGGTTGCTGCGTTCCTATGGTACAACAAAGTCTTATAAACGTTTCACCTTATTAGTTACACTTATCAAGGGTCGCATTTGTCATTCGTACAGCATTTTGATAGTGAAGTTTCCGGGGCAGGCGTTAATATTAAGAAAATCCTGTAACGTGTCTAGTTCTACTTCATTATGTCATCCGTAGGCATTGCTTTCTCTATTAGTCAAACAAAGTCTAAGGTCATGTTTGAGGTTGATTGGCACATAGCTGTGAAAGTATATATATATATCACTCAATGGCTTTTTCTGTGTACACTCATTGAAACGACCCGTCTGGTTTGCTCTCCATTCGTATACCCAAAAGTGGCTCTCGACCAGTGGTTCCTTAATGTAAGTTGAGAGTGGTATTTTCATTTACATTGTCGAAATTGGCTAAAACCTTCAACATATCTTCTATTTTTCCACTTTGCAAAATACATCATCCACATATCGTTGAAACAGAGGCGTGCCAACAGTTTGATTGTAAAGCGAACCGTTGAACTGTAACTAACTGTTTCTGCTAACTTTCATTTCGGCCACAGGTAGGCTAACGTTAATCTAACGTTAATCACAAGTACTTTTCATTGTTTCACACAGAATGACATAAATAAGTGGGCATAAAGCAACTGGGGTTAGTAGGTTTTTGTCAGACAGATCAGAATTAGTAAAGTGGAGTCAACGGCTTCAAATATGTTTCTCAAATAGCAGTTTGTCATTTATCTCTCGGTTGGCTCTGGAAACTCAGCAAGTCATTTGGCAGCAACGTGAAACTCAGAATTGCACGTGCAAATTGTCCGTATAAACGGTAGTTTATATTAGCTCAAATTTTACAGTATGTGGAGCCGCGGGATACGAGTCCTACTCAGACAAACGTACTCAGCTGGTAAGAACGTCTCCTTGCTTCAACGGGCATTAACTTGTCAATGCTGCCTTCTACTTGCCGCTGCGTTATTTCTTCCGTATTTTGTCTTTCAGGACGTTCGTTTTACCTGGCCTGAAGCACAATAATTTGTCAGAGCAATGCGCTATATTTACTAAAACAGTTCTCACACCCCTAACAGGTTTTGTTGTAGTATTAAACTGACTGTTGCTCAGCGCTGTGAGCCCCTCTGCGGGGGAACTTTGTACACAGAACTTAAAGTGAGGTTTTACAACCTGAGTAATTTGGGAAAATATTACCAAGAAGGGGTTTGGAAGGTTGGACGCCGAGTTTGAAAAAGGGACGTAATTCTGAAGCTGAACCTTTTGAAAAAATTTGTCAACTTTTATTACCGAGGTAGAAACTTTGGTTCTTCCACTCAACATCAGGCGGTAAAACGGACTCTAATTGTTCAGAAAATAGCACTGAAAAGTTTCTGGACTGATTTGCCTGCTTTCTTCTGATCGGTACCCCTACGGTCATCTGCAGGTAAAACTCGAACATGTCTCAATCAATTTCTGATAGATTTTGAGCCATATGATGGTGGTGGGCAGAGCTACATTCAGATTCAGCCGACCAAAACGCACACGTCTTCTGTTTATTCCGCGCGTATCGGTTCAAGTTAATGAACCGATGTGAACGGTTCGCTGGGTTCTGTTACAATAAAGTAGCCTTCTGTAAAATGATGAGCGCACCTGCTAGCTAATGGATTCTGAAAGAAATTCAACGCTTATTCCTGCGATAGCAATTCTGCTACTTACTTTGAGATATTGCTCTTGGTTGTGTGACTGTCGATAGGTTACTGGTAAGTGTTACTTGCAGGAAACAAACAAGCGGGAGCTTCTCTTAACCCCTTCTAGAGCGGTGGTGGATGTTCGTTTGTCTACAAGCCAGCCAGAGACGTTTGTTGATTCTAGCCACAGAAGGGAGCGCGCAACAACTACGGAATATGGTCCACACACCTTTCCTCTCGATAGCCGCTACCCAGTGACGTGGTTGGTAAGTGTCTGGAATAAAATATTTCGCCCGTTCACTGGCCGTGGTCTTGGTTTCAGGATTGTGCTGTGAAGATGAGACGCAAAAAGATCGAAACACCCGTACACCAGTTCGTCGGATATTGATGCGGTTAGCTGTTTGCAAACGAGATTGGTGTTACCTCGGTGTAAGACCTCAGAATGTCTGCTTGTACACACGTTTTTGGGCAAAGCATGAACCGTGATCGTCAGCCAAGTGATTTGAACCTAACTTATATACGGATCGGCCTTCTCTGTGGCGTCGCATGCGTGTGAGTTAAACATCCACTCACTCTGAGCAAATTGTGCAGCCTTCTGCTGTTAAGGTTGCATTCTTTCCGATACTGCCCTAGCGTATACCATTTGTTGAATACTGCTCAGACAAAAGTCACCGTTTTTTTCAAGTCAGCGCAGTCCTTTCAGGCTTGGTGAGTTGATTGCCACAAGCCAAAAGCCAGTGAGCGACTGGAAGTGATTAAGCAAACGGATGAGACAAATTTTAGTCACGGAAATTTTGTTGGAAAAGTTGGTGTGCACAGTCACAAGACTAGTCCTTTCAATTTAACAAAGATGGCCGAAAACTTCAGGACGGTGACTTACTAGACCGTACACTAGTCAACTAGTAGCCAGCTGGTCTGTTGGATACCATTCATAATATTTTGACCTGAAAGCATTTGTCTCAAGAACGTTTATCAGTGAGAAGTAGGTCCCAGACTAACCAAACAATTAGTAGATATATTGCACTGTATTTGCTAGGACAGACCAACAGAGTCCGGTGTGAGGTTAGCTTCTTTTACCGAAATCACTGTTCCTATCCCAGTAAATTCATACCGACTACGTTGTTCCTTTATAACGGTACGTACGATTCTCGGATATGCTTCTCAGTCATAACGAGTATAAGTAAACAATGCGAATTTAAGTGGGAATCGACTAATCGATTTGCGAATGTTAAGTAGCAAAGACTACCTCATCAGTCGGTACCCAGAAACGACTATATGTACACAAAAATGCAGTAATTCGAAGTGGAGGTCGATATAATTATTTTCGTGAGACTTCTGGTCTGGTGAATTGAAAACAAGTGAACTCGGTAGTCTTCTTTTTTCAAGAGTATGCACACAGGTTCCGTGAAGACTACTGTGTAAGGCATACCCTGCCCTATTTTCGTCTAAATCTTTTTACAGTGAAGGGGTTAATGGTCCCTTCCTCCCTGTCACAAAATATCCGGCCAGTAGGCTAACAGAGTCACTGAGTTGATGTCTCAATATCTTGCACCAAGTTTGCGCATGAATTCAACCAGCAAAGGCACTTTGAGAATTTTTTCCCAGACTGAGTACAATCAGATGGCCCATTCATATTCGCTGCACACGGTCAGTAGTTAAAGCGTGTTAATTATTGGTGCTTATTGAGTCTGGAATCTGGATGACATGTGATTAGAGTCCCTGCGCTTGCTTATATGCCGCGGTCTCTGGTTGAGCTACAACAATCAGTGTCGGCTGTTTATGTCTTACTTGTCCACTGGGATTGTTGTATTTCTACTGCAAATCAGACAGATCACTTGATGCTATAAGTGTCGCCACCTACTCCTGAATTGTTGTGTTCTTTCACGCATTTCAGCTATTTGCAAAGGGATATGAATTTAGTGGAGGAATCTTCCGAAACACTTTACGGTTTAAACATCCTGTAGGAGTAACGAAAGCAATCAAACCTACTAGACATTTCTACACGAAATTTCAAACAGACGTAGGTAGCAAGCAAGAATTTCATTCGTATGATGCTGCCAAACATAATGCGTATCGCCGTTACTTGTTCCCGCCTCTCTGTCAGTCCTTTCATGATCCGCCAATTGTAGCCACTCACCCTTTTGTCATGTCAGTGATACCTCACTGTAGTCAGCAGTAAGTGTTTGTTTATTAGCGTTTCAGCGACAAGCTCAAAGACTGCCCGCTGTTTCCGGTTGACTCTCAAACCGTTCCCTCACGTAATAAGCAGCTTGCTGTATAAACTTTTGCCTCAAATTTGCTTCCTAACAGCCACATCACAGTTAATGCGTCTTTTGTCTTGTGTTGAGTTCGTTTTGATCTAATTATTGTATTTCTTGACTTACCTTGGTTACATTGTTATTTCCCCTTCATCACATGCATTATTCTGCTGATTGATTCCGTACAGCTGAGGTTTCTAGGCCCAATCCCAAATGAGGTCTATAAAATTTCTCATTCGCTCCCGTTCTCTTCAGCACCGCACTAAAACAGCGTCTTCATCATTGCCTCCAGGTCGCCGAGTAATTCCGTAGTTGAACAGTTACACCATGTAGTTTTTGATTTACTCGGAGAAGGTAGACCGTTTTCGAGTGTCTACTCATTAAAACGATTGGGCCGCTTTCATCGATAAATTGTAACCTGCCATTGATTATTCCCATACCATTTTTCAAATACAATACGAGCCATTGCGACTCAGCAGAGAAAGGTTACATCACCTAACACACCGAGATGGAAGTTGACCCTGCTTGAATTCCACCTTGAACACGTAGTCGTCCAAAATTATTTCGTCGAAGTGTGATTTCGTTGTAAGCCAACAGCGCACCTCCAAGGTAGGTCTTAGCTAATTAGGATAGCAGATTAGCACAACAGAAACTGCACTGAAAAGGCACTGGGTTTTCTGTTAATGTTTTAAAAGCAAAACAACCAGCTGAACGACTGTGAGTGATTTCTAACCTACAGTCAACGCAAACAAACAACACCTTGTTGGCTGTCTTTCGTTAAGCCATTGTTCTTTTTTTACAGGAAAAACTATAATTTCATCCATATACGTGTGTTACATTCTTATATTAATCCTAATTATGTTGTTCTGGTAGAACTGTCACCAGTCACCGTCCCGTAAGATCAATTGCACTTGGCTTCCGTCTTTGTTAGTGATCTTTCATCAGGATAGGGTTTAAATTCTCCTTGTACTTTTATGAGATGACCTTGATGTCCATTACATAATTGTCCTCATAGCAGACAACATACGCGCATACTGTGCAGATGAGTAGCAGCACCAGCTTTCAACTATCACCGAGTTTACTTTACTGTCTCAAGAGGAAATAAGGAATTTGTTGCATAACTTTCGATAACCAGCCCACAATTAAGAATTCTCATCAGGTTGAGGTCATAAAGTCATTCAAGCTTGCTCTCTATTGTTTTCATGACTAAAGAGTATTCAGTAATTATACGTGTGATAATATGTAGATCACTCACTTTTGACTGCTGCTTTACGTCTACACGGTCTTTTTCTGTTGGACAACTTTAAGTGAACGCACAGGCTTCAAATGTCTTTTCTGTTACCCTCCTATAGTAGTAAACACCTCTGCTACAACTTGATGAATTCCGCGTGTTGACCACTGTGCGACCAGCCTAACATTATGCGCCATCAAAGATGCTGAACTTATTAGCAGCGTTTGTGCGTGAGTGGTACTGGGCTGTTCGTCGGTATACCATACCGGGTAATGTTCCCATTCAGAAAAAAGTAGTAAGGGTGAATGTTCTGCTGCATTACTGGTTGACCAGTTAAACTTGATTGGTAGATAACCTACGAGAAACACTATACAGATTCATCGTTTCGATTTTTATGCGCTGCATACGTAAAGACTCTAGGTCACATCACGAGGAATACATTCTTGTTCTAATAAGTAGGCAAAGACAAATAGGCGACTTGTCACCGCTCTGTCGGGACTACCGAGAGAAGTCCGCAACAAGGCCTCCAACATGTGCATTGTAATTCATGTGAAGAAATACGCAACAAAAATGAAGGCTAGTTACGCTGCACGGTTTAGAACGGAAATATCCTCTCCGATTTTGACTCGTTGAATAATCATTGGTTACAGCTCATGATAGTTAACATCATCGATTTCACCTTCGAAGTTGCAGGCCTGTGCACTTAAAGGAGATAGAATTACCACTGCCGAGGCTCGGATTACAAAATGTTAATCTGTTTGGAACTGTATCCTCGACGCTGACTACTGTGAAAACACGTTAGAATTCAGTTTCGCGACGGATATAACACGAAGTAGTGCTCTTCACCTACTCTTGTTGCTGTTGGTAGCAACTTTCACTTTTATGTATACTTTACCGGACGTGAGAAAACGTGATAATAAATGGTGCAACAGTCATGTTACTTATGCTTTAAGTGACTCATCAGTTATTCTTAGAAAGGAACAGGTTGGTTAACTCGATGTACAGTTTGAGTGGAATTGCAGATCCGTTGTTTAGGGTACATCATTAACACACCCAAACTTTATGCTGGACAATCAAATACTTCCTTAAACTGAACTTCCTGTGTGTGAATTGCGAACTGTGAATGTGCACTTCTTGCTATGCTGAAGTGAAATAACGATTTTAACATCATGTGATGTGAACCTTACGCAAACCTGATCACAGCTATGCCACTTTCATAGGTTTTCAATCAGCTCCTATCGTAAAGAAGCATCACTAATGTTATGATTACCAACAAAATATGTTAGGACCATGCAAAACCGAAATAAATCAACCACTAACTGTCATGATGATGCGCATCTAAAAAAGCAGACATCAGGTATGAGGACTCCAGAATATCTTCTTAATATGAATTGTTGGAAAAACTAATGAGTTACCGGACAGAGTGGCTTTACCTACAGGCGACGAAACTTTGACGTCCAAATGCTTGGAAGCTTCCTATAAACTAATTCAAACAGGTTTTCAGAGACTTTTAGAATGTATTTATTCCGTTCAGTGGATACGAGATAGATACGCAATATTTTGTGATCAGACTTCTTTTTGAAATGTTGATGTTTTGCAACAAAATTTTTGTTCCAATATGTCATCAAACACCGGAACTGGTGATGAATTTGACTGGCAGAACGAACACTTGATTATTCTCGATAGCATGCGATTAGGCGCACTTCATGCACGTACATTTCACCAAGTGAATAAACTGGCCAGTTTCCCACATGTGTTGCATTCTTCATGGGTTCAGACTTCAGCTCTAATTGAGGTCTGCATGGTTGTAATGAGATTTTTATCGGTTTCGCGGTACGTAGTTCTCAGAGATATTTGTGAAACGTTTTAGTAAGTCATTGGCTGCACTTATATGCCGAATTTTCAATTCAAGGCAAACCTAAGAATTCACGAAAGACAGCTGGTTGTATATTTGTCGTATTCTGCATGCTCGATCAGTGTTTTCGGTGAAAATCCTCGTATGTCCTTTCTTGTCCACTGGAACAGTTTTCTGAACTAATGTCGGTCTTTTTCCATTAAATTTGTAACAGCGAAGTTCTGATACGCGTTTTGCTATCTGGACCAAATAAGGTATAGTCAAGATGATCCGTACATCTCGGGTTTGTCAGTTCCAAAGATTCTTGTGAAATGTCGGACTGCTTGCATCACCGAACTTTTCAGCACCAAAAATAAAAATGTTGATGATGTAGCATTTTTCAAAGAATCAGTAAGGACGATTTTAAAGTCGAATAACATAGTCATCCACTAAGGCGGTTGTATCAAGCGCCCAATAAAATGTTTGGGTTCTGATTTTTTACTGAAACCGACCATGGTGTAAGAAAAATGTGGCGTGACTTACGTTAGCGTGAAAGTTTACAGATGTAGCGTATCAGATTGTGGACTTTCTTTCCACCTGAGCTGTTGGTTCAAAATTGTCGATTGCAGCAAATACTATTCACTCAAGAGCAACTTCGGGCTTGCCTAATTATCCTTTGTTTCATTTGATATATTTTAGAAACCATTCCTCATTTTCGTATGCCGCAACCTCTGTATTTTGTTCTTCTACATTTGCACCCACTTTTATCGGACCCCCCATTCAGTGAGCGGTGGAACTGAGGGATATGATGCACCAAAGTTTATAGTTCTTTTTTATTGTACCCTTATATAAAGCGCTGATTTCCTCTGTGCAGCGGTTCGTGTTTATGAAACACTACTATGAAAACAGGGAGAAACGGGCGCTAATGCTAGCAAGATTCAACAGGCGTTATAATGTGGCTGCTTCATGCGAAAGTAGACGCATGAATTTGGAAGGTGGCTAACGTTAGCGATTTCCATCACTGTTAGACACAAGTAATTGATGAAAATCAATTATCTTGGTTCTGTTGATATACCACTTTCACTCTATTGACTATAGCAGAGTTTCAGAAAATAGTGACTTGATTTGCAAACAAGCCAGCTTCTGACGCAAAACTTTAGTGTCATAATGCAAATGCATGTGAAAAAACTCATTCTGGGGTTGCGTGTGTCGGTCTAGTATATGTCCGTAATATAGCTACGTGTAGTAAAGTGTAGTGTAACACATCGCAGATATCTGCAAACAGGTGTGACAAAAATGATGTTTAAGTAATTTAAATATTGATGTTTAAAAAGTACATAGGAATGCACAGTGTACAGATAACAGCCTTATAGAAGTCATTCAGAACGTTTGCGCCTGACTGAATTGAATTATAAATATAAGAATGCTCTCATCTCGTTAAAAGCTTCTGTTAAAAGCCTCCGACTCCCAAATTAATACAAAACATTTACTCGTAATTGCTGCGAGTGCTGTGTATTTCCAGAATAAGGTTTCTGACTATAATATGTTCTCTTGTGCAAGCAACTGGTGTTAGAAGATATCCGCATCAAATGTAGTAAGAATGAAGTTAAATTGTTTGGGAGTCGTGGTTAACATGTTATTGATAAACAGATTGAGAATAACACAACGTTTCGAGTAAGTTGTAATACTCTACGTTTCAACCACCTCGGGTGACCTTCCTCAGGAGTGTTGTAATCGATTACAACACTCCTGAGGAAGGTCACCCGAGGTGGTTGAAACGTAGAGTATTACAACTTACTCGAAACGTTGTGTTATTCTCAATCTGTTTATCAACAACTGGTGTTAGCTTTGAATTTATGTTACGGAAAATGCTTGTCTAATTAAGCTGTTCGGCCGGTAAAACAAAATCCAATGATGAAAAGAATTTTCTACAAAATTTGAACATCATTTACCTTTGACAACATGTTCGGCATTTCAGTAGATTGCTCGGCCATTTTGGAGAGTTAACTGTTGTGTTTATTTCCCAAATCCAGTGTTGCATGGCGATTCCTTGGACTGGCCAGTCATCGTCATATATACCGTAACTTGTTGCTGCCAATGTCTATCCAGCAAACCTGAACTAAACTAACAGACGACGACTTGGACTTCATGGTCTTAGATACACTCCATCCCCAACTGATGTAGGCGTTTCAAACAATCAACCCACGATGTAAACGAACACGGATCATGTGCTGCCTGGTTCATTCTCGGTTTGTCGGACAAGCTTTGTCAACCAAGTTTGATGTAAACATGTTATCGAACTTCCTGAAGGCTTGGCCCAAGGGATGCGGGCTAAACGAAGTGGCGATAAGCTGGAGTGGAGTGCCAAATATGCAAAAATAGAAACAGTACGAAAATAAGTGAACGTCTGTATAGAAGAGCATGCAAGACTAGAGCGACATAACAGTATGACTGGGGAAGTTCATCTTCAAATGAGTTGATGATGAGTAGCAAGTGTTTTCAAGCACGCTTTATAGGTCAGTTCAGTAGCTAACGGAATTGAACGGGTGGAAAGTTCAAGACTGAGGAGCACATGTGAATACCGAAACTGCAGTGAATATTGTGCGGTCTTTATTTCATATTACTAATCAAATTTTCCTATTACCTACCGTTGTTCTAAATTTTCGTGACTCGTATTTTGTTCTGAAATAGTTGTGGCATCTTTTTTCCGGTGGTTTTCTAAATTTGCAAGTTGATTTAACTGTTGTTAGGTAAAGCCGAACAATTAGTAGATATCAAAGTGTAGTGCAGGAGCTTAAGACTGACAGGTTTCCGATTACAGCCTGATCAGCGAACGCTCATTAATATGGTACGTCTATGTATATCAAAAAAGGAAATATACTCCAAACGGTTGACATCCGTTTTTGCAACTATCGTCGTGTAACCGTCCAACTCGGCATGGATCGTTGAAATGTGTTCTAGTGTTGGTCACTCATAAGGATGGAACTCCACTAAAATTACTCCGTCCCGACGCTGCGTTCCAATAAACGAACAGTTCCGCATAGTTTGTATTACACTGCATGTATCGTATATGAGAAACCCACGAAGGTATTCTAGCCTGACAATACAATACGGAAGAGGTATAGTAGATTAACTAAAAGTGCTTCAGTTAAGTTTTTGGAGTACAACACAGTGGATAAAGGATTTGGACTACATTCAGTTATCAGTCGTGGTAAGAGCAAAATAGGAGCATATTGTTCTATTTCTACTGAGCTTGTGGAAGTAGACCCCGCTTTGCAAAACTGAAGTCAGCTGGGGATATTGGTCAGTTTTTTGTCTAAGGGTACACTATACCAGTTTCGCACGCCCTGTACTTTGGAGCCAATACTTGCGATTCAAAACCGGAAACTTTATTATTGCGCTTGTGTCACCTGATATTTCGTCGTAACGCTAACAATACGACCGAAAAATATATTGAGATTCATACACAACGTAGCAAGAATATTTAAGTAACCAGATAAACATTATACAAATCGTTCAAACTGTGAGGGTCGCAAGCGCAAAGAACAACCGTAACAACGGCACTACAATTTGTCTCTTTACAAAAAGTCATATGTGCTAATCAGTGCAATATTGCTTGATTCCTCTAGGGATATAGATGTTATTTTTCCCAAATCCGTTTAAGGGTGGCGAAACGGTATGGGAACGTGCTTTAGTTTGGGGCACACTTTCCTGGAAAACGTGATTATACGAGACGAATTCTGTTTCCATTTCCAATCGGAACGAATAAGCATACACAAAAGTTCGTAAGTTAAAAGCCTGTTGCATTGATAAATAAGTTTAGCTGTGTAAATCCATATTTGTCTGTAAATCGTACAACACAGTGTACTGACAGTATTAGCCGCACAAGCGTTGAGTTTAATAGATACACAGGTAGCCAAAGCCGGTCAACCAGCCCGCCCCGACAAAACCGTGTAGAAAGTGAGAAGATTTTCGTCGTTGTTCGTCAGATGAGAGTTGAACATCAAACTGTTTCCAATTATTTTATTCTCATGGACATTTCTGTTAGCCCGCTTTGGCGGAAGGACAGCATTTGAGAGTCATCCTTTAACGGACCAATCCGTTGTGTATATCCAGCGACACATCCCGAAGGTAAGCGGTCAGATCAATGAGCCAGTTACCTCGCATACTGGATTACCGACTTGTAATTTTTCGAACACGCACCTCCATTCGCTAATGGGTAACCTCTACGACTGAACAGCCACAAAGTAATTCACAATTTAACATGGCTGAGGGTTTCCTTAGAGCAGTTTGATCTTGACTAGCGTGAGTTTGTTGATGTAATGATCACCATGGTTAGCTTAGAAAGTCGTAACCGGAGTTCTAGCTGCGGCCGTGAAAAAATATAAATTTTCATTTTTCACAGCAGCTAGCTAAACCGTTTGTGGATATACAGAAGCGGCGATCGACAGTGAGTGATGTTCGGCTAGCATACACGGAAAAAATGTTTTCGAAATTATTATTGCTTGTTCATCGATTCAAGAAGGTATTGGCAAGTAAACTGGGGTCGGTTAATTTATTTTAAAACGCAGAGTTATGTGAATTTCTTCCAAGACTGGATGTTATTTACTCTGCAGTTGTTTGGCTCCTGGCATCAACTTCTAAAGATCACCGTCAGTCCTTCTATCCAGCTATATCTGTCTGCGTTTTTGTGCGAGTGACTTCCGGTTTCGCCTAATGCGAATTGACAACGCAACCTACAGTATGTGTTCGGAAACCGTTGGAACCGATCAGAAATCTTTTCCGTAGGCTCGACCAAAACGGCAGCTTTAAGTTGTTTTATCATATGAGCAACATGACCATTATAAACAACCAAGTTTTGCGTGACATGGATGTTTCATTGGAAAATAAACGGTTAGATGATACAGGTCAACTTATTTGGACTTAAATGGATTATCCCTCGTTTTATTTGTCCGTAGATTCGGAATATTTAGTGGGTCGTGAACTCAACTCATGAAATACGAAATCATAATCTGAGGCTCAGAGATTAACAAAAAACAGTTGTTCTGCAGCATCGAACTCCGCACACCCGAACACGGAACAGACAGCGGAGGAGGACAAATGAATCACTCATATTGTCTCTGCATTTTAGCAAGAAACGACAGTTTGGTTGCACAGGCAATGCGCGGTAATTCCACAACGACCGGCCAGTACACGCACTTCTGCTTTCTTTGATAGCATATTAAAAGTGCCAGGTACTCCTTGTGGGACAAGACGATGTTAGAAGGACAGAGAAAGTGATTTCGCGAAAATTGTTGAACTCGTACAAGAAAAGACGTTTTAGCAGTGGGACAATACATTGAATTGGGGCTAAAAACGCAGGTTTTTGGTAAGGGGAAACAATGAATTTGATCAGTTGTTCACGGGAGACTGCAATATAACCTGATGGGTGTATTATAGGAGAAATAACAAGCAAAAACTGCACACCGATTTCAGACAGACGTGCTAACATTTCGATCGACTGGGTGGTACGTGATGGTGCGGGTTTGTAAGTTCCAGTATAGGAGGGTGTATTTCTAAGTTTCGTAAAGTTTGGTGAACCCTTCTTATTACTGTTCGAAGTAACTCCCATCTAGTAAGCGGGATGAAAAGATGTCATGGTTCACCTACCAATTTAACCAGTGAGTAGAGAATAAAAATTTTAATATGCACACTGCAAACAAAAACAAGATTTTGAAAAATTCTGTCCTACTTACAGTAATATGCTGGAATAGGAACAACTTGACAATTCAGACGATCATTCTGATAATTTGTCGAAGAACACAAGATGGAATTCGCAATACCGAACGCCTCATTATCTGCACAGTTGAACGAAACCGTATGTTCATCGGTTACCCCAAATGTTTTAAAAGTTGTGAATGCATATGAGAAGAGGATTGGAACCTGGGTCAAAAGAGAACGCGTAAGTGACCCGAGGGCTTGGACAGTAAACCAGTTGAATCGAAAAAGATTGCTAAAATGATTGCGCGAACCGTCGTCAACAAAATATTCATTGGGATTCTGCGATGACGTTTCCCTGTCCATGCTGGCAAATTCATTGTCCTAATTCAACAAATAAAACGGAACAGCCAAAGAAACGGCAAACTGGAATCAAATGAACAACACGGAACGGTAAAACTTGTTTGAGCAAGAAAAAGTCGAGGTGCTTACAAATTGCGAGTTTCCCACGGGCTTTCATTTCAGTGAGATGAACTGTTACAGCTCTGCACTTATAGGTGCTTGATTAGACTTTGACTAGATTTAGTCGCTTCAACTCTTCAAGAAACAGCCAACAGTTTTAGGGTGCATGGAACACTTGCAGTATGTGAAAAGACTCAGCTAAAGACTGGCATAAAAATCTGTACATTATTTAATTACCACGGACGACTGGCAATCAGGATTCCTTGGTTTGCTGAACCTCAGCGAGATAGATATTTCGTAAGTCC
Organism: Paragonimus westermani; assembly: GCA_008508345.1. Lineage (NCBI taxonomy): Eukaryota > Metazoa > Platyhelminthes > Trematoda > Plagiorchiida > Troglotrematidae > Paragonimus > Paragonimus westermani. Next base: position 53,490 of record QNGE01002326.1, on the reverse strand, counting down.
TGCGAAGAAGTACTATGCAAGAACTAAGACTGACTTTCTCTTCACCCTGCTTCAATTATGAACAAGCTGTTCGGCGTCGCTCTTAAATTTCCTGTCAGCCTAACCAAATCAGTCTAACCCTCTCTTGACGTACAACAGACTAAGTCACTTTTTTCACTACAGTGACGGCTGGGCGTTAAGTAAAATGAATGTCAATTAACCCAGATTTGATTACACTTGCGTTGCTTCTCTCTAGTGAACATTCCCTTCATTTGATTGACTAAACCGAATTCTGCCCTTCATTACACAACAGGATGTTGAACTACGTTGTGTAACCATCGTAACACTAATCACTGTCTTATCGGACAAGTGAAGTGTCATGTTCATCCCTAAATCTCCGTATGTTTATTCTCGATTGACTCATCGTGGCTACAATTCTAAAACATGTTTACATAAGATCGTTTTATTGTCGTTTAATAGTAGTGCTTAAAAAGTGTATGAGTTTTGTTTTTCAGATTTCGACGGCGACTATATGTCCCGGTAACTGCAGCTTATCACATCTAAAGACTGCTATGTTTATACACATTTATATGAAACAACATATATATTCCCTGTGCCGTCCATATAACCGATTGTCTTTTAGTGAAGAGAGAAGGCTTTTATAGCCTTTATTGTGGGTCTAAAGCACGGTACAGAAATCAACCTTCACGTTGTTCATCACTCACATTTGATGGAAGCCTTCGCATTCAGGTAGACTTTCCAGCCAGACGGTGTCCTTCAAAAACAAGCATTAGACTCGAGTTTCGCTCTCATTACAGCTCGTCAGTAGTACATATCCTTGCCACAGCCCGGATTTGAAAGACACCAGCTTGCTGGGATGTCTATCTAAATGCGAAGGATGCAATCAAATGTGAGTGATGGTCAACTTGAAAATGAACCAAATCCCCGACTACTCATCAGTAATCAGAAATCAATTTCCCAACGGTGACGGTCTTCCCAAATGTTTGACGATTCACGAAGATATGATGTACTGAAACTGATTTTAAAGATATTTTGTGTGTAAGAGAGAATATCGTGTGATACACACATTGCGGGACTGTCCAACATAGGTGTCATTGAATTTTTTCTCAAGTTAAGAAGACAGCAAAGATGCCTCCTTAAACTCATCGTTCCCGATTTTACACGTTATCTGATGTTAACAAAAACGGTTTACTCGCCCTATTGGACTCCATTAGCAAGAAACAGTAAGGTCACACTGTGTCATTTGGTGCAATTTGGACAGATTTGTGTCCATCCAACATGATCACTCACATATGCCTTGATAACTCCGCACAACTCGTAAAATTTGCGCACATGAAGTGCTGGAGACTGCGCCGAAGTTTGCTTGTGATACATGTTTCGCCCGTGATTAACTAACGCTTATCGCTAAGTACCAAATCAAATATAAAATGACCGTAAATCAATAGACACCATGATAAAGTTCTATTTCAAGAAAGTGGGCACACACGAAGCTCCTTGTTGAAAGGAAAACGCCGCCCTGTTTATGTTGAGGGAAGTGATAGTACGTCTAACGGAAATAGAACACAATTACAAAGCGTCTGCTCTGTGTCACCAAGCAAGTTACACTTCTGTCGATTAAAGTTGGATGATAGGATTGTCTGTTATATTTTTGCTACTAGCTCCTTCACAGCTACGCCGACCCCAACGCCATTAGAAATGACCTAGTCACACGCCCATGTCGAGGGCGCCACGTGCAACGTAACCGGACGCGTTCTTGCCAGTCTGACTAAGTCGGCCTCCTAGACATCCAGACACCTGCAGGACACTGATAATGTTTCGCATCTGACAGTTGCATTCGGTGCACTGATGCACAACCAGTGCAATTACCGAGCCCATTGTTGAACGTAGTCTAACGTCACTACTAATAGTAACGCAGTCACTAACGCCGATATTCCGTCTGTCGTAATTGTGATCACCAATAGGTTGATCTGGTTGGGGGCTTCATCATCTAATTTTCGAAGAAATTTAGTTATAATCGTGTTTGCTTGCTGTGTGAAGTGTTGCAACAATTGCAAATAAACTCGAGCGTGCTAATTTGGCTTTATGCGTTGGTGTTAACTTATTCTTACAGGTCTGTTTTATTCAGACAGTTGAATATGTTTTCCTCTTTGTCTCCTGTGTCACAGTGTCAGGTATTGCTCGTGCCAACTGGGAAATGACTGCTCGCGTTAATTTTACTCAGAAATATCGTAAATTGCACGCACATTTAACGGATTATCAAGGTGAACGAAAACAGACTTTCAATCCACCGGTAAGACAAATTATTGGCAAGTAGTGGGGCATTTTGGTCGAACTAAACTGAAAATAGTTCATAGGGGTTTCAGTTCTCGCGTTCTCATGAACCTCATCCAACTAGCACCTATTGAAAGAGAAACGACATACACAAGTTTCACTCTTGTTGTCACACGGTTTTATCTGTCCTTCAGGATTTGTATACCAGCCACTCCTTGAGTCAGTCTTACTGACCTCTGTGCCGTTAAGCTTATATTGGTATATGTTACTGACACGGTCTAATAACACAGCACACGGATATACTTTGGGTTTTCAGAAACTATTTCCATATACTGTCTGTAACATTTTTGTGCAGCGCCTTCCGTGTCCCACCGATGTGATACATTCGCAATTGCAAGCAAATCACCAAATTACGCATGATTCCACGTGTTTTTTAGACCCTGTTTCATAGTTAAGATTGCCGGTGTTGCTAATTACCACACAAAGAACTCACTTCAGGTATACATGCTGTGCATTGCTGAGTTAAAATTCCGTCTCATCACGATTTTTGAACTACAGCTCAGTTTGTTTGGTACCGCCGTGATATCTGGTCAGGCATCGGTTGGTTTTGGATGCTTGTCGACAAAACTTAAACTATAACCATTTTGTGAGTATCCTCTTGAAACAGAGAACACTGCAGGTATATTTTCATTCACATGGGATGGTGCAAATTTCGTTGTCTAATGTCTTTTGGAATCCATGGTTACGGGTTATAAGTGGAAAACGTTGAGTATAGCAATTGACTACTTCATTTTTTCATTTTCTACCAGAACGGTTATTTTTCACGCTGAACGTCAAGACATGCAATTAATTGGTCTGCTTGATTTCAGAGACAGTGGGATGTTAAAACAAATGTGCTCTGATTTAGCGTGAAAGTTTGTTGTGTTAAGTGAAAACAGAACTTTCATCTGTATCTTTAACAGAGACATTTTGAACAAATGATAAGCAATGCTTTATTTGCAAAACATACTCTAAAGAGGTCAACCAGAAAACAGACACAAAACGACTAGTTATGTTTACAACGCCCATCAGTCTACATAAATACTCGTTGTGCGTAGGTTGCTCGGTTGAAATATAGGATGAACATGCTAATTGGGGCAATCGGCCACATGATCGCGATTGAAGCCGATTCAATCAGGAGTGTGATTGTAAACACAGATCACCATCTAGACTGTATACGATTTCAACAAATCCGAGAGTATTTTTCAGTACATTTGAACAAACCAACCTTGATCTGCTGAAGAACTGTCACTCGTCACTTTTTCAGACGGGATGCGTTCGTCAATGACAAGTTGGATCTCGCTAAGGAGTTCATGTTGTAAAAATTTGGGAGAATATGTTTGCAAATTGCATGTGCTCCTGGATACATGTCCTTGACTAATCTGTTGATTACTCAAACCAACAGTTTTAACTCTCCCTGTGGCAATTCAGTATCACCTCCTGAAAATTATGTTGTAAAATTTTACTTTTTACCGGTGTAATACTTACTACTGTAAGATGAAATGGAAGTCATTTCGGTCAACTAAGTTCTTTTTTGCAAGTAGCTACGCCTGATCCCTCGTTAAAAAAAGTCGTGAAATTTGAATCCACTTATATAAATTTCCGTGAGTTCACTTGTTCATTCATCGATAGACGGTCTTTTCGTGGGAGTTCCCTGATGCTCGTAAGTGATCACTTAGGCGTAGGTTCGCAAGGTCTTTTGTAAACACTGGTTTCGATTGAATGGAGCTCGATTTGGTGCTGCCAAATCGCTCCGTTTGTGACGCAATCCAGACGGAATGTTCGAATTCAAAACTCGGCCTAACATTAAGGCTTAGTTTTATGTTCTATCTAACCACACGTCAGAAAAATTGGACACATTAATTCACATTTGGGGCGGAACATGAGGTTATAGTCTCGTTTGACAATCTTCTGGTGAGTTGTGGACTGTCTTCTAGACCTTCACGCAGACCTTCGAGCAGAAAATCGAATGTAGAGGGTATACTTCATAGGTTTCAGTCTTTCTGATGAGATTGGTAGCTGGACGTGTATGGTGAGATGGTCGGTAAATTTTCACAGTTACGAGTTACCGAAGTGTAACAAGCTGTCGTAGAAAGAATAGTTGTTTTTAAGCATAGCTCTCAGAAAATATCGGAGAAAATCGTAATTTGAAACGCACCCCAAAGTTATAGAGATTTGAGTTGGTTTTACCAATATTTCTTACTGTAAGCGAACAACGGCTTTCAGCCTGCCAACAGTCCGCTTTTTAGAGTCAGTACGTCATATTTGAAAACGGTTCTGCTGTCGTTTCATTTGAAAGTCAAAACTACGATGTGAGATGGATGCTCGAACATCTCGTTGGCTCTTGTCGGCCACACGCACAATGACAACCATATTATCTCGCGCAAAGTCAAAAGGGAGAAGGTGCAAAACCTCCGTGTAGCTGTTATGGTTGGCGATTCTGATCAATAAACCCTGCGCTAGTTAAATAATTCTAAATGACCACACCTCATGAATATCAGTTCACCACTGCTCAGTGTGTACCTTGCATTTGGGTTGAAGATTAGCCCGAAAGCGGCAGCCAGCTGGTCACCGTCTGACTTTGGTTCGGGACACAAAGGTACAGACAGTGAGTCCTGTTTCATTGGGAGGTTGTCAGCCTGCTGGCTGGTGTACATTAGAAGCTAAATACCAATTGTTAAAAAGGCTCTCTGGTGTGTTCCAAAACGGAGATTAATCGCGTGCGTATTACAAACCCTCTTGTACATCGATGTAGCGCCGTTTCCTTTTTACACTACACCTTTCTCTCTAGTCGAATTGTACCTTCGCAAAACGTTTTACCCTGAATCACGCACAGCCAGCACTGCCTCACCTTCAATCTGTCACATGCTAGTAAAATCAGAGTCAATTCCAAAGCAAAAGTACTGACCGCCTCCTCTCTTTTGGGATGCATGAAGGTGTCCAGTGGTAGCTGAATAGCACAGCTACTCTCATTGTCATCGGCTTCCGGTTTCGATTGCACAGCATGATGATGAACAATGCCAATGGGTAGTCAGTATCTATGGCGTGACCATATGCCCACACCGACCGGTTCCTTCTCTTCTGAAGTTCTGCTTGTGGCCGTGGACAGCTAATTGGTGTGTTTCATTGGTTGTTGTAAAACCCAGGATCTCCTGCCATTACGCGCCTTATCAAAGACTCAAAATCGATTTTTGGATCACAAATGTTAACACTGAAAACAATCTTTCAAGTGAAAAAGAACGGAATATTCCAACAGCTCAGTAAAATTGATGTGATCTTGTCTTTCTACTCACACCACTGATAATGATATCATTTTTAAAGTGAGTATTTTGATAACTGTGCTTTCTGAAAGCATTCTCGTACAAGTGTCGGTTACAATGAATTTTATCACCACCATTAGGATACTCATTGACTAGCTAAACGTTTTCACAGGTCTCCTCCAATTTAGTTTTGTGTAGATTTCCGTCTAATAACAAAAGACAGGTTTTGAACCCGTTCAAGTTTGTGCATTACGGCTGCAGAGAAAGAAACCCGAATGCACTGTCAGTTATGATGGGCGCCAGTATGCTGCACTTTACAAAAATAGAATACAGTGTGTGAACAACGCATTGCATTTGATCTCCTGTAGTACACCATCGTCAGTTTCATGAAGAACTGTTAAGAAAAGTGTACATTTCGTGAAGGAAATCTTGTAAGTTGACATCCAAACGCCGGCAATATATCTGTTCCAGACTGCAATTCAATCAACTGACTATGAATATTGTCACACAACCTTAAATAACTCACAGTGGTGAGTCAGAACATATTTCTCCCTTGGATTCTTTTATCCAAGGTTCTCCATTTCCCGATAAACAGAGTAAAATCTCTGAATTGCTTTGTTCATTGCTTTCGTAAGCATAATTTTAGTTGTATACCTCATCTGATATAATTTGTTGGCTTTTGCTAATCATCAAAATAATTCGATATACATTGGCTGATTGAATTGGTAGCTGCTTTTTCACTCTCACCCGATCCCGAACATTGAAACATGAAGGAGCGCCAGAAACAAGAAGGTTGGCTGCTGGCGATAACTGTCGACGGTTCAACTTGTTTTAGAAAAACGATTTGGACAACGCATCAGTTGTGTAGTCTGAAATGAATAAATACTTTTGACTTCACGGTAAATACCGTTCACTGTAGATCCTAGTCGAGCTAACGCTTGTTGGATTTCCTCTGGAAGAATTCTGACGATGTGCGCGATATTTTCAGGAAGTGAACAAGTGATAATTTGGTCGATCCAGTTCACTGATCCAGTGGTTTCATGGAACCGTCGATCGCATGACGAAATCTAAAACTTGCAAGGTTGCCACTCTATAACAGCAAGAATAACGGAAACGATATGTATTCTTCAAAGAATCCACTGAAAATTGCAAACTTTTTCGAAGTTGATGTAAAAAAACGGCCACTGTTCCATCCGTAATGAGAACACCTTCTCCGACAAGTGTTATTCTCTGCCTAAATATTTTCTTTCAGCACTTGAAGTATGTTGAAACCAGTTAACACACTCTTTTTAAAAGGTAGTATTGAATTCAAGCAATCAGAATGTTGTTCAGCAGGTGCAATGATTTTTTGATGTCGAGTTGGTGAGCATTTATTATTGTGTGGTCACAGTTTGAAATTACCATAACACCCGCAATGTTTCCTATGAAGGATATCAGCAAGCCCAAAATTTACTAAAATGCGCATGACTGTTTTCCCATAGAATAATGTGAATTCATTAAGTCAGTAGTCAACCTAATCCCTGCATGAAACGTTGACCGGATTTTATATCGCGGCTGTGTCAAGGATATTTACTACTGTCAAGCTTTAACGACAGTGAAACTCAAGTGTATCTTTTCTTGTGTAGCAGGGTTGTGATTAAAATGTGTCGTGCAAAAATCCTATTTGCCAATTTCACCGCACGTTGACTTGTAGAGGCTATGTTTGGTAAGATTTACACATTATTCACCCCATTGTGTCTTGCGTCACCAGGTGGACGAAATCAAAACGATTTCAATGCTGACATCATCCTTCGCTGCTGATCACTTTGCTGGAACCATAAACTAAACAGCAAAGATGAAACACTAAAATTAAATACCAAAGAACAAACTATCATTCACGGAAATTGGATTGATTATGGTGGTCGTATTATCACACACGTACACGCAAAATGTGTCTTGATTAGTTCGTTCGTATTATTCGACCAGGTGCAGCATCACTTCAGAGTACACCGTTTATCAATTTCTTCTTGCTTTCGTACGACGTCCTGTCAGCAATGATATTGGCTTCGAAAAACTCAGCTAAAATTCTTATGTTCTTCAAGATTAAGGTTGGGAATCAAGAAGATAACTCATTCTCTGGGAATACCTATACTTTTTATTGACGGTTACTTAAAGTTGATTGTTTAATATAGTAATTTTCCAAGCAACGTCGTGTTACGAACAATAATGTCCACAAGTGTACATTGTCAGCCTTTGAAAATACTTATTCAACTTCGACTCTTTTCTGCTTGCTTTAATTTATTTTATCTAATCACTGTGGCAACCGAGCATAGCCAAATGTTAGGCTAAGCCTCAAGGAATAGGGGTGGGGAAGGTCTGACAGAATGCAAATATAAAAAGACCAGTCGAGCAATATGGACTAGTCATACAGGTCGAACTGAACGATGAAGACAATTTTGGTCAGCTATCATTCAAAACTTTTTCCACGGGTTTTGTAGGATTGCCAGTGTAAAGAAAAAAGATTTTAGATCCATGTATGTGTTACTTTTCAAATTTTGTATACTCCAAGCGTGACGTGAAAATTCTCAAAAGTACCACGGGGTGCATATACAGTCTATCAAGAAGAAATCCAGGAACAATAAAACAACATATCGTTATAAACAGACTGGTCTGGACTGATTACCTGTCTCTTGATCAAGAATGTCAATACCTGTGTAAATCAGCAATACTTGAAAATTTGAATGGTTTCACAATTTTAATTAATTTACATACTGAAAAAGAGACTGAAACGTGAAATCGACCCGCATTGTTTGTTCAGAGAGTGTATACCATAACTGACAGTCACCCCTGCGACTCTTTCGGGTGGACGCAAAATTTCAGCTGGAATACCGGTCTCATTTGTTCGCAGCGTTCGCATTCAGGTAGACATTATAGACGGCTCCTTTCGAAGCCAAGCACTAGACTCGAGTTTTGCTCTTATCAGAGCGGGCCAGTAATGCATATCCTTGCCACGGTCTGGACTAGAAGTCCGGCCACGTTTTGACCAGGCAACCTTGCTGACTACTGCACTAATTACCTCACATTAGGCATGACCGAATTATCATATGTGAACGTTCAACACCATTTGGTTGTAAGTAATAAACAGGTTACCAAATCGTCCTGACAGAAAAGACACAATAACTGTTCTGTTAATTCCAGTCGATTGGGACTTCCGAGGTAGATCAAAATCTTTGATCTCATTGAGCCTGAAAGCTAAATGCCGATTATATGGGAGACGCTCCCACTTCACTTAGTAAAAAAGAACTTACCTCTGCATGTTCGACTGCTGGTTGACATATGAAACCTACAGAATTTTGCATAACTTATAAAATAAAAATGGTAAATAAAAATCCTACACATCATTTGGTTTAGTTAGTACGCAGGCGAATCGGTTAATCTAAGCGTTGCCAACTTCAGATATCAACTCAGACTTCTTTTTCCTTGAGACACACCGACGTTACTCACGAACTTTCGTCATTACAGTCGACACATTCAACCAAAATGCCTCTCTTTTCCATTGTTGAGTCGGTTCTACGACTTTTGCCTACCTCGGATTGATTAGTGAATGTTTTGAAAAAATGTCATCTGGTATTTCCGGTGGTTAGTCATCACTTCTTAACAGGCACACTGGAGATCTGCGTGTAAGTGAAGTAACCTTGAAGGTACGCAATGTGACAGCTTATACTGACAAATAAAACACTTCAGAAGCGAACCACCATTCAAGAGTTGCTACCGTCAGCTAACATGTTCGGGTCAGCGAAGAAAACTGGACTGTTGGTTTCGACTCATTAAGTCTTTTCGTATGTGTGTGCACTTATTTCCCGTTGCGAATTATCCAGGTGGTTTCCGGTAAGTGCCGTAAAACCTTCAAGTATTTAGTTCCACACAAACTTACTGTAGCTGTTATCACCCCACCGGAATGCACACTATATTCTGAGGTACTATGCAATTAAACTAACAACAGACAACTCAATCTGGAAGACCATTAGTTGCAAAACGGTTTAAGCCGTCTCAGAGGACCAAGTAGATTTGCTGAACTGTTGGTAGTATGTGGTTTTGTAACAGCTTTTCAGGCACAGAGTTTCTAAATAGTTGCATGATCAATCAGCACCAAAAAGCAGATGGCAGTGAATACCTCGATCACTTTCCTTTGGCTACGTAGACAATCAGCGTGCGTGCAAAACCGCAGAGATTTGCAGTTACGTGCTTTTGTACATGTTCGTCACATTTGAAGCGGTTGACATTTGCTGGACAGTCATTTCCTTTATGTCTAAAAAGGTCTATCGGAAATACTCTTTTGGGTGAGGTGAATACAAATAATAATTTGTGGTATAATTAGACAATTGTGTTGTCCATGTGCCAGACACTTGGAACCGAATCTTTCTGAAGCTGAAACGTAAAGTTTGCAATTTTCGAAATATAATTCGGAAGTGATTTGTGTAACTGTTGTTTCATTCCAAAGTAAGCCGATATATTCTGCCCTTTTATATCAATGCATTTTCTGCCAAAGTTAAATATTCCGTTTCTTTTCTCTGACCTTTCCAAAGTTCCCAAATAAGTACATGCATTTAAAACAGTGTCACTATTTTAGTGGTAATATTAGCTAGATTGTAAGCCCTTTAAATATTTTTTCAGCGTTCATTCAGCGGCATGTCCTTCTAAACACCACCTTAAGATGTATTTCACAAACACCAAACAGCTTATTTATTCAACGTGTTCTATCGTGTAAAAGAAAACGTCAGCACTCTGAAAGTTTACCCCTCATTATTTGTTCCGTGCTCTCTGAAATTACCAAACAGGTGTCATCGAGTTCTGAAAAGTTCGTACGTGCATCTCAGAGGATTTAACTGAAGATGGTGCTTTTTTGATACCTGTCGAAGTAATCCTGGGGGTTTTGGGATCAGTGGGTTGGTATACATGGGTAGAACAAACCTCCATTTGTTTTGAATTGTTTTGACACGAATTTTGTGATCGAGCACATTACAGGACAAGGCATGTCTGACCATCAAGTCAGTGGTCAAAATGACTGCTGATAATTAACAGTTGAATGTTACCATAGCCTATCCAGTCTCCTTGGTTTCCATTAGTTTGCTTAAATATCGAAACCATTTTCTGAGTGTATGAAAACAACGAACCATCCGAATTGTCCACTTGCAAATCAAATTTGATCTGTTGGGTTAGGTTTCTAGCAAGTAAAAATGGGATATCATGGAAGCTTACAAGCAATATGTTTTATCACGCTCCAATTGATATTGCGAACGCGTAGGTCATAATTTCATACACTACGAGTACACTGTTTTATCCTCGAGATTTTGTGAGCTATAGTTCACTTCACCTAGATTAACTAAGGGTGAATTGTCACGCGAACATGGCACGATAAACGGAGAGTTCGATCGCATTTTTCTGCTCTGTTCACACTTCAACAATCTGTTACGTGATCCGCCAATTGCTGTCCCGTTTGCATGTGGGTGTGGGTGAGAAATCTGACTTATTGATCTGGATTAACTTCATACTGTGACCTTCAGGTTACCACTGAATTAACGGACTGAAAATCCATGAGATCAATGTACTAAATCGGTGATTATAATTTGGGTGAATCAGACTATCTGAGGTTACTGAAGCTTATGAATACCCTTTCCACTAATGTAAATTTGACGAAGGAAGTATATTTTGTCCGAGCCATAGAGGTGGGAATGAGAGACATAAATATTCAGCTCACGGTTTGTGAGATGAACTGACGCAATTGCATCTTGTGTCGTGAGCTTCACTGCATGATAAATTTATCAATGATAGTGATCTCGTTGGTTGTTTGCTGCAGTCCGCTGGCTCGCTAAATTTCCTGGATCAGGAGGAATCCGGCGGAGTGTAAAGATATCGACATACCGCAGGATTTGGTATGCTTATGAAAAGGTGACCTTAATAAACGTTGTTGCAAGCACACTGCCCACACTTGTGTCCGCCTGGTGATTTTGTGCCGATTAATTGCGTTTGTCGGTCTCTGCTAAAAAAGATTCCTTGTAGTGATCATTTAACCTAAGCTTTCTAAGCGCTACTGTCTGAATTAGACCAAATCACAACACATATTAAAACAGATTTTTCTGCTGACATCTATGTTTCTTCTTCCCTATCACACCACACTCACGGATTATGATTCTGTCTTCATTATTCATTTATGATTGTCACCAGTGTTTGCAAGAACTTTGAAGCTTCCAATAGCAATTCCTCCGAATTCGTTCTGCTATCTTGCAACAATGTAGGGAACTGAGAAAGAAACTAAAAAATGTTACTTACAAACCTAAGCTTATTTACACCCTTTAACGGTATGCGGTGATCCTTCCTTGGGCAGTACCCTCAGTATAGAGCGCGCCCTAACCATGCCACATTGCTCAGCTCCTACGCACCTTATGTATACACTAACGGCCCTGGAGTGACTACCACCGAAATGGGGCCGTCGTCCAGGCTTCAGTCTAGTTTCATTCCAGTTACAGTAGCCGTGACAACTATCCCCTAGATTCCATTCCCCCAAATGTCTTGACCAGTTAAAGTGCAATGGACCAACTGATCTATCCGCAGATAATGTGTTGTATTTAGACGTTAGTGCACTAACTTCACGATAACAGCATTTTGCAGTTCAGTTCACAGTGAAATTCACATGACGTCGGTCCTATTAAATTACGTTGTCTAAGTGCATACCCTCTCCACAGCTTATTTTACATTCGCAGTACGTTCAAGATTCCTACATGACAAATCACTGATAATTTTTGAAAAGAAGCCGAGGTTGGTTGAGATTAGGTCAACGTCCAGTCCACCACCCAATGGATGCAACATAGTAGATGGAGGAACTGTTTTTTTGCTACGGTCAATAACACTGTCCTTTTAGACTCAGCGTCTCAGTTGTCTTCACTATGTGATATCCCAAATGCGTGGTGTTCTGTACAGGCGGCTTTAACGAGGTTTTGAAATATTAACATAAGGTCTCTTGTTGGCTATTGGATCAACGGTTCCCGATTGGATTTTTCATGCCACCAACATAGAGCGCCTCCCAGATGAGATCACTGGTGGTCGATCTTTTTAAGGGTGGCAAAAACATGTATATTAAAATTGCAACAGAATCCAGATATCCCCCTCAGCAGACCGGATAAAGGAGCTGGAATTTTCATCCTGAACAGAAGCGATTATATCGAGAAAGTGAATGATATTCTTACAGACCAGACCAAGTTTCGTAGAGTTGCCAACGAAAGGGACAAAATCGAGTATGCCGAACATCAGATCACCAAGTGTCTTAAGTCATTAAAGGACGAGCAGCTGATAACTTCCGCGACTCATGAGCAGCTACGACCACAGAGTTCTACTATACCCTGTCTCTATGGACTACCAAAAGTCCACAAATCTGGTGTACCGGATCGTCCAATACTTGATATGATGAATTCGCCTTACCATTCAACGGCAAAGTGGCCAGTGAAATTGCCGGAACCCGTCCGAGAGGCGATTGCCCCGTTCAACCTGCGCGATACGTTTGAATTTGCATACAGAGCGTTACGATGACTTCACAGAATTCATGCACATTGGAAGTAGTGTCTATATTCACAAACGTACCGTTACTAGTAACTGTCGATTTTATCTGTGACTTCTTGTCTGAGAGCGGAATCGAAATTGGGTTACCACCACTAAAAAGCATGTATGTTGGCGAACAGAAAATCTGCTGGCGGCATTTTGCACGATATTCTTCCTGGTGCATGTAGTTGCGTCTCACCAGCTAAATAATGCAGAAATAAAATTTTGAAACATGCTTACAGTCGTGAATTCTAGCAATACCGAGACAAGGTTCTCCCTGTAACTAACGATTCTGCGTATATTTTGTTGTCTTTCTTGCACGATGTATTTTATGACAGAAAAATTCGGTTAAACGCAGATTGTTGAATACCGCACTGCTTCTCAATCTTATCCAGTCCATTTCAAGCAATGGTTGTTCCGGATGTATTTGTGAACAAAATGTTCCAACTGATTGGTTACGCTTCGCTTCCCTCTCGTCTCATGTTTAATAGGTTTGACTCAAGGCTTGAGTAACGCAATAAGTTCTACAACCTTACGAACTACATTGAATCATTTACCGGTCAGACATCTACGTCAACCATGATGATGGTTTTTGTTCCTACGTCAGAGTCGCTTTACTGTTTTTTTTAAAGAGATAACGCTGGTAACCTACATTTTATCGATTTAAACAGCGTTGTTTGCTTGCCCCATAAATCGAAGGTGATTGGACAAGATTCGTGAGGAAAATTTCGCTCTCTCAGTCGCGAAGTCCGAAGCTACGAACCGTTTAGCCCCTGACGGCTTGGAACATTGCTCGGTATCTGGACGTCGATATACGTATGTCCGTAACACGTCCGCTCAGAGGTGTACGCACACAGCTGTACTTGTGTGCGTGGGTTGGTCTGCCCGTGCTCGCCTTCGTTACACAGAATCTCACAACCGGTCACATTGCCAACGGTGAGACAGACATTAGACTAATCCGGAGGACGGCCGGTTGTGAAATCAACATACACACATCAAAGTGGAGATCCCGTTTTGGACGACGGTGATGTGAAGACGAATAAGATGGGTTGGCAACAGAACCACAGTACCAAATACCGAGAGGAAGCGGTTTCCGAGTTCATCCGTCTGCGTAGGAACGCAGATCGGAGAACGAAAGAAGCCTGGCTGCAGCCGGTAGGTCTTACGGTTAGTCTTGAGTACAGAAGACGTGTGTAGTTTGGGGAAACATGTATACTGATAATAATTTTTTATACTCGTTCAACTGGGCTGAGGTCAAACTACTAATTCGGCGTTGTTGACGCATTCACGGTGGCTATTGTGTGGCTATTTACATGGTGTAGAATGCTGTTTGATTACACCGCTGTACCCAGTAGACGTTTGTTCCCCAAACACACCTGCGCACGTATGAACCGACGCACACACATGCGCGTGCAAGCACGCGCACGCTTTCTGTGGGCGAGTGTGTACAAACGCACACGCATAGAGAACTCCATCATTTTACCCAAAAACGGTTCGAATTGGCTTGAGTTAGTTGGTGAGGGACACTGGTCTCTGACAGTTGCGTTTTGTACCGTTTCCGCTTTCACCTGTTAACCCAGCCTTATTACGTTGTGTCGATTTCGCCATCCCGATTATCAGAGAACTCAAACACACGAAAACTTGGGTTGCTGTTCTAACATTTCAATAACGGATTATCTACTAGGGCCGTTATCGAACACAGCGTGAAATACTGCTGATTTTCGAAGCGATACAAGAGCCATCGGATTAATAGCGTACGTTGTGGCCGTACCCAGGTTTCTGCTAGCAAATTTTTCCGGTGAGTTATATAGTGAAGCCAGATACTGCTACTTTGTTGGTTACGAAGACGACAACAAGCTTGTTAATTCCTTTTATTTTATTCTCTATTAGCACTTTTCGCGATATTCTTCAACATTTATTAAAAGTAGCATACTATAGGTTGCATCCGAAGTTGCCCATTTCTTCCAACAATTTGAATTAATATTGTGAAAATTTACGTTCATTTTCAGCTCTGGATAAGAGAGTACTGTTAAAACATCATACCATAATAGCGAACCTAACGTTTGCATTTTTGCCACAGTAAACCTCGAAAAACATGTAGTTAAGTGAAATATCCCAATCTGAAAGCTGGCTGCAAATTTTGCTTACGGATTCTAACATTTGTACAGCTAATTTCCCGTCTTAAATTTGTCGTTGTATGCCAAATGTTGTATGCTAAACACATCAACAGTTGGACGGTAAGCAGCGAAGTATCAAAATTTTACAACGGAGAACTGTACACTTTTCCGTGAACTAAACGTTAGACAACTTCACTAACAAATTTACATTGGTGAAAGCTGGGTCTGTATTACGTCTTCATTCCCGCAAATGTAAATTTGCAGCTGGTGCTTTGTTTCGCAAAATTCAATTGCAGACTGTTTAACCTTACGGTATGATCCTAGAATAAATCACTGCCTGTTTCACTCTCTTAATTGTGTCTCCGAACGGAAAGCCAGTAGCTGTTTTGATACCTTAATGATGCAGGAAAAGAGATGATTAGGTCTGCCCAAGGGGTTATTAATTTTTTTCCTGAATGTTTAGTGTGACAAGTGCGCGAACTGCTCCATGCTAATCTTTTGACGGATCTTATTACTACAAGCCTTTTGTAGGTGTACCCAACACTAGGCTTGTCCAGGTACACCTTAATCTCGTGGATAGTGAAAACAATCACCTTGATTAATATAAAAATTCGCCTGGAAAAGTTGTAAACCTAAATTAACCACAAGAGCTAAGGTATACCTTTTCTTTCGTACTGAAAATCGTTTAGCTGACTTTTACCGAAGGGACAGATTTTGGGTACAACTGTTGTCCAGGGCAAGTCCTCGGCACTGACTTCCAAATTTAACGATGACACTCCTGTTTACTGGAATAACACACAAACACCAAGAATGCATGGTTCTACAGTGCAGGTTACTTGTTTGTCGTTCACAGGGTCTAGTGTGCAATAAACAATAACAACTTTCTTCCAAGTATCACTGAATTCTTTAGTTCAGAAAAGTTTTAAACTTGTAATTTCGTGGCTTACTTTCCTCACCCGGCAGCTCATATTCTATCGAGTGACAATCAGAGTTCATGCAATTATTGCCTCCTTGATCCGGTCTGTGTGTTTAGCTAACAGTTTCTCAGATAGAAGTGGAAATAGTTATCACCTGCAGAGAATGAACGACGAACCTGATCACATTGTGAAAGATGAGATGGTTGTCTTCTTGGCGTCAAGTTTGGCGGAAGCCACTTCAAGGAATGTTAATATTATACCACCGGCGAATTGTCTTATGTACCTGTGTTAGGCTCAACTTATAATAACGCCAGTCATAGGTTAAGCAGTGTCTCTGTCACTGAATTCCATATGTCACTCATTTCTGCCTCATGCTTTGATGAAGGTAACCGGGAAGTTATTGGGAAGTCAAAATCTCAGAACAAGACAGCAATTAAAAGTGAGTACATCAGTGGCAAGTCGCCATTCACTCAGAAGTTTCCATACACAGTGTAAACATGCCAAAACTATGAGGTGGTTGAGGCTGATCGTGCATTATTTACAGTTGAACGCAATGCATCATGGACTTCGCGCATCAGCGGAATCAACAGCAACTCCGGGGTATCGATTGCGCTAAATTGTGAACCTGTGAAACCAGGGTACGAATTAAATCGATGTCGTAAGCTAAATACGTTCGGTAAAACACTAAATACTCTGTAAGGGAAATGAGGATGTCTAACCTTGGTGTTGATTCACTGGTGCTTGGAGAATGTCAGTTGATCCGGTGACCAGTATAAATAAGTTAGGCTGGCCGAAAGCTGGCCGACACGCTTAAGAATGTGTCAACAGCCGATCACGGACTGGACATGGATCATCTGAATAATCCTGAAAATGCCGTGTTCAAAGTTGCGTGTAAGCAATTAATACCGCGAACCTTCAGTATCACGAGAATAGAACAGATAGTTATGACCTCTGTGACATATGATTGTTAATGTTGCATTGGTAACCAAAAGGATGGTAGTTTTCAACGGACCCAAATGCCACGTTAAATTATAACAGCATTTCCGTTCCAGCAAAGGTAACTAGGATGTATTGGTTCCGTTTTAGTTACCCAATTGATCTCTACTGATTTCGTCGAGATGAGTGAATTCGTACCATTTCCAGTTCCTCTTCTTTTATTTGTGGAAGGATTAGTATAGTAGCTCAATGTTGTTCACAGACGCACGTCAAAGATGCATAGAGATAATTCCTGAGGTAGTCAAACATGTTATAAGCTGCCAATTGTCTGTGAGACTCCTCGTTCCTCCACCATCTTCTGAACAACAGTTGTTCGTGGGCGTCGCTGTAAAAAAATTTGAAGCCCAATTTGAAATACCTTCGGTTGGACTTACGGCGGGATAATTTTTGACTGGTAAGTAAGATGAATGCGGAGCTCAATTTTTCAGGCTCATTTCCAATTTCATTTGTATATATAACCATACAGAACTTACTGTTAAGATACATAAAGTTTACAGTAAGCTGACAATTCCCACGTACCTCTGAGGCTGCGCTGTAGATATGCTGTCCCTAAGATCTGTCAATAACAAGAAGGTGAACGATACAACGCTGGAGAAAGTGAGAGAAAAATGATTTGAACTGTGATCTTCCAAGCATACTACACACTTCATCAGGTGGTACAAATCAGAGGACTACCGGCAAGTGAGAAATCAAGCGTACACCTAATCAGTCACAATGATTATAATGATTAGACTGTCTTCAAGGCCGGCCTGTTGGATGTATGCAGCATTTTCATTTTGAACTCAGTAAATAGTTAAGTTTTTGCAATCGGCCCTGGTAGCCTGTCTCAGACTGGATACATCTGAGCCAAAAACGCGTGCTCTATCCTTATCCGACGAATATTCTGACAGCCGAAACCTGGCTAATTTCTTCTCAAATGTCTATTGAGTAAACTAGTGATTCAGTTCTTAAGCGCGAACAGAGCCCATGGAGGACCATGAAATTTAAAATTGATTCTTTCTTGAAACATCTATCGTGCATTAGGAAGCATCTCGTTTTCTGTATCTTATCTATATATTCAGTGAACGGATTGTCATAGCCCGTCTCGCAGTTCCTCCATAAGACCAGCATGGTTGACAAGATAGGAGGAGAAGGCTCGCATGCCAAGCTTAAAATAAAGGCGCGGAATGATGCTGAGTACGACTGCAAAACCTCCCGGGTTGAAGATCCTAAATACTCCGGCAACTACACTGAAAGCCGGATTCGTTTACTCTGTTATCAGTGTGCATTCGCGTGATAGGCTGAGCGAACATGCAACAATATCCCGCCGAACCGTTTCAACGATAACATCACCAGGTTTCTTATCATCGAGAAAGCACTGACTGAAGTCAGAACGACTGAGGTGTGTAACCATTCTTGTCGTGGTGACTAGACGCCAGGTACCACAGCCAAGCAAATTAGGTTGCTTAGATGGTTTTACAGCGTACATCTTTCGTATCGCCTGACAAAGACCTCAAATCCCATTACTTTAGACGTTCGATAATGATGGGGATTTGGAGGGTGTGTGGCGTCACGCACTAAACCTGTGACCCACAGCTAGACGCTTAGTACTCCGGATGACTTTGAAAACAAATTGACAAGTTTTGATTACCACCTAATCTACTGATGAAAAGTCGGGGATTTGGTTTATTTTCCAGTTTACCATCACACATTTGATCGCAGACATCGCATTCAGGTAGACTTTCCAGCCAGCCACTTTCGAAAAGAAGCACTAGACCCGAGTTTCGCTCTAATTAGAGCTCTTTACTAGTGCATATCCTTGCCAGGCTTTTGCTTTGTAGCGAACACAAATAATTTATGGATTTAATCGTGATTATCAGACAGCTTGAATTTAATTCACATGACCGTACATCTGTCAAAATTCCTATGTTCTGTGTTAACTGACGTTCACCTGATTGCCTCCTTGTGGATTGTCGCACTTAGCCACACTTCTGAAGTTTGATCCCGAACTTCAGCAGAAATTTTTGTCAACAATAATGCAGGTTAGGTTTGCATTTTCTAGTGGTGTTTTCAGCCGCTGACGTTGTAGATGTTCTCTTGAGTCAAAAGTGCATGATGAAGCGACTGGAACCTTGATTACCTGTGGTCATAAAACACGATTTTAAAACCGTTTGATTCCGATCCTGTCGGTCATATCACATTATCACACACGTCCCATAACTGTGACTCGAACTAAGCATAATTGTTAGTGTGATAAATATATCGTAGATAATCAGAGATAATCAACCCTCGTTATAGGTAGACTATTGCAAAATCTCTTTTGAAAAGAAGCAATATACTCGAATGTCTCATTGTCAAGTGCACATCAGTAATTTTCCTTCCTGCCAAGAACGGGAGCTGAACTTCACTATACGTTCGCTTATGGAAATTAAGTTGATCAGTGTGCCGATAACCAAAAAATCAAACTGGTTTGTAACTAGTGGTAATGTCGATCGTTGGTTTTTACGGGAGGTACATCAATTACCGGGGTTTATTCCTATCGACAATCAAACGATTTCTGTTTTAAATCGAGATCGTGTCTGGGAAAATGTTCGGGACCCTGAGCAATGTTCCAGTTACCAGTAAGTAGCGGAGTGTGCTACTAATGTCACTGAAGTCATTCACGATTGCTTGCAGTTAGTCTCTTCACAAGTATAAGCTTGAGTCTGTCTTCTTCGTCAGAAGAAATTAGGTTCAAGCTACACAATTTTTGGAACTCCTCAGTATTACTGAGTTTCCTTTTGATCATTAAGTGAAATCTGTTAGAATTCCTGATATGACAACTGTAATAAATCTTGATGGTATTCGTCTTGTGTATCAAAAACTTGTTCCCCCTGTAAGTCATAAATGACAATACTAGTAAAACCTGCGGCTACAGTCTATCACTGACTAATGCACTGATACATTACACAAGATTCGTATTTTACTGTGAACAGACACTAACACAATATTTCTCAAACTGAACGAAATATTTCAGCCTACGAATTACTCATCTCACTGTCACCCTCAATTTTCAAGCAAAATTATACTGTCAGGATGAGGACTGGAAAACCTTTAATACACATTTATCGGAGTGGTAGACAAGACGATACATGTCTGCCATAACATTCAGATTGAGAAAATGCGAACGTATTTTCGACAGTTTGATTGTAATGTCAAGCTGGATGAGTTGTTTAACAAAAGGCTAGTGCAGTAAAGTAGTACAAATTATGATACGCTATCCGGCTGATTAGTTGCAAGTAATAAATTTATAATACAGCATTCAAATCGTAAGAACATGGTACATGATCTTTCGCAAACAACGTGTGTTGGTGTTCGGTCGACTGAAGAGCATGATGGGAATTTCATTATTTAGTTTACTACATCATATGTATATATTTGCATAACGTATTATATCCGCGTCAAAGCAGTTCAAATCGAACTGTTCTGTTGCACACACCAAGAGATGGATAATCCTCACTCACGTGGTCACATATCCAGTGAGGGGAAAATCGGAAAGAACATTAACAAAATGATCTTTATTTGTGTGCAAAATATTTAAATCAGCAAACTACTGATCTAAATAGGGGATAGCACCAAACACTCGCAAATAGATGCTGGCATATGAATACTGTCGGATAGAACTAACTCAGAAGATAGACAAGAATCTACCAACCCTACAGGAAAGCTAGTCACCGGAATTATGTATTTTTGTACTGAAAGGCTCACAAGCTTAAAGCTTGTGAGATGAATAAATGTTTGAAATCTGCAGTTAAAATGTAGGACATATTTGAAGACAACAGACCAAGTGCGGTAATAGACCCAGAGCACATCTGGAGATGACAGTCAACAGTAGAGCTCAGGGAAGTTGACAGCGAGACCTAGAGTCTTCGCCATGGATCCAAGTTGGCCATACGTACGCTGTGATTTATATCCCTACTACTAATGCTACACAGGTAAAAAGTGTTTTCCGGTTTGAATCGCGCAGAGTCTTGGCTCACTTTCAGATGTTCTTGGTGAACAGAGCTGCTCTTTTGTTAACGTGGTTTATTCTGGTGTAACATGACAAAGAAATTTTGGTGAGAGCTGAGCCCATACTACTTCTGGTGTCACGTTTAGAATTTCGTGCTTTGGTATCCACATCCTGTTTCCTCCAGCCGCCTACTGAACAAGCGCAATTTAATAATTCACTGTCGGACAGCATTGTGTTACACTACCTGATATAGTTCAGTGCCGGTAAATGTTGCGTCTGGTAGTTTGATCATATGATTAATCCGTGTCAGCCTTCAACTGTACCGGCTAAATGGGTATCAGTCAGTTTGTTCAAGCTCACCGTTTTATTCGTTATACTTCTTGTGAATTAATAAAACAATCGGTTGAATTACAGTGAAATACGGAAATCTCAATTTGGTTGAATTTCCTAAATCTGATCGACGTGTTGACATATGTACACTGTCAAGGAAATTTCAATATCATTAAAATTCGTTTCAATATATACAACAGCAAACTTTGTCAATGATAATATTTTTCGCCCCAGTATGCACAACATGTTTTCTTCGACAAAACGAAATATTTACTGACATCTTGGGGATGTTATGAGTTATTTCTGGTTGTCCTAGCAGCTTTGGCCACGAAGTGAACGTCATCAATTTCACTGCTGTTGTTGTGATTCCATTTGTTTGAGAATGTGTCCGTTATAAATCAGCAGAGCTTGTGAATATAGAAAAAACACGATCGAAATCTATTATATTTGTATGAAGAGATTATGTTTAACATCAAGAGAGCGCTCAATTAAAGTTAACTGTTATGGAGGCATTAGATCTCATTCAAAGTTCGGCAAGTAACTAACGATCCCATTGAAGTAGGTACACCTTAAGTGGGGGTATATTTGTTTTTATGAAAAAATGGTTATAAATGACAGATTACATTCGGGAAAGATAGTTGGGAACGTAGATGAGCCTTGCTTATTGAGTTGGTAAACACAGATAGAGATAGTACTGACGGCTTTTTAATGATAATTGGCTTCAACAGAAGCCAAGCCTATGGAGTACATATGTGTGCCACTTCTCACGACACTTCCGCGGTATGTAAGTGGTCGACAGAAGTCACAGTTTTAGTCGTCAGACCAAATTGTTTCGTCTGCCGTAGGAACTAACGTATAAATTAGTTGGTAAGTAGCGACCTCACCTGCTGTGTTGTAGAAACCAACAATAATTCTGTAGTCCAAAAGTTCCACATAAGATATCCAACTGCCAAGCTTTGCTGTTAATCCGTGAGTTGAAATAGTGAATAAGTAACCTTTACACTTGATGTGGGAAGAGCTTTTGTGAAGGTAGTACTTGCACACAGATTTTCCTTCACCCAATTCATCAGGGTGGAAAGAATACATATTGTGATATGCTAGTATTTCTTTTACTCTCAACAGTTACAAACGTAAAACGTACCATGCACAAGCATCATACAGTTAAGGACAAACGGGGACTAGACACACCTACAATCACACCAAATATTACGCAGTCACGACCGTACAATGCGACAGGTTGCCTCAACCGCTTTTGTACGCGCAGTGTCAGCTGCCAAGTTCGGATAAACACCAGTCCACCAAAACTCAGTAACTGTATTTCGATTACCTGAAAGTATTATGAACAGGGTGAGTGGATCAATTTGTTGACCTGTTCCCATCAGGTGTTCCGTAGTCGATGATGATGAATTCAGAGCAATCAGTCTGCCAAGTTGAGGCAGATGTTTTATCGTTTGTCTCAACCATTTCAAGATGTGATCGACGACTCTGTGTGATAGACTTCGATTTGCCTCGCCTTTTCAAACGTCATTGCAGCCTGAAAGAATGCATGCAGCGCAAAAATAAATTAGTTCGTTTGTTGTCGTCGGCCGATTGCACCAGACAATCTTTAGGTTTATAGAACTGGAAATTATTTGATGAAGAACGAACTTACTTAGAATATATATATATTCCGGGTGACCGGCGTCGATGTAACAAGACTGATGACGTCAGCGCCTTCCGTTGACCAAAAACTAGTATGTGATTCGTGAGTAAATTACTTCGGTGGATTCTGACTTGTTGGGCTGCGACTGTATAACGGCCACCTGTTTCATGATTACTGAAATGCACCAGTGAACCAGCCGTATTTACTTCGCCAATCTATATAATCAAATTTCAACCTGTTTCGCAAAGGTGAACGATGCGTCCACCACAAGTGGATAGGTAAATAATAAAAATCTCCAGAAAAAAATGATGAAAACTGTGACCAGTAAAATTGATGATGAAAGCAATCCGCAATTTTGCATCGGAACAACTGCGGTAACCTGGACAGCAGCTTAGGTTATTTTCGCTTTCTCCGTAAATTTAAGTCACTTCACGGAAGTGTTTTTGACAGACTTTGGAGCATTTGTTGTGTGCTTTTAATAACAACTGGTTTGACAGTGTTCTGCGCTGTTTACTATTGGGAAGAGAGAAATTAACAGGATCTTTTAGTCAAAATCTGCCGGCTGATTTTTTGTTAGTTACACTTGTCTGCAGGCTTCATTGACGCATCTTTTAATACTGATCGATTGTTTGTCTAAGTAAAATCCACTCACCCAGTTTTGTTTCTCACTAGATTATGTTTGCAAAAATGAAACGGAACGGTAGAGAATTATGTCTGTTCGAGACAATCGAAGCTGAGCCGAAACCAGCCAAATTTCACATGCATATAAGTAAAAACTGCGCCGTCATATCACAATTTCGCAACCCCACGTTGTAACGAACGAAGGTTATTTAGAGCGTTTGAAAAACTTAACGCTAAGTTAAAGATAATCTACTTATCTCAAAGCGAATCGCACTAATTTTTCTTCTTGCTCAAGTTCACTGCCAGGTTCAAGACTTCGGAATTGTCCGCACGGCATGGAGGACATATTTCATCAGCAGTTGTTGGAAGAGCTGAGTGAAAACTGTATGGGAAGAATATCTTTAAAAGAAGAGGTTATTAGGTGTTCGATTAAGCACGCATCAATATTTACAATGCTGTCATGGAACGTAATCAACCAGCAAAACACCACGTGAAAAATTCCACACAATATTCCCGCCAAAGAAAGCAAACTGACGACAGTGTATAAGAGGATTTCACATCACATCCTGAGTGACGGATTGGTGATTTCGAACAGATGTACACGGTGGGTTATCGCAGGCACTCTCGACTACGTAAACGTGTTAGTTGTTTGTCAGTGTTGGTTCACCTATCAGTTAGTCAAGTGGACGAATTCACTAACACATAGTTCCGGTCAACCCGACGTGGTCACCGGTTATGCCACATGGTCATTAAGCAAGCAACATTATACTGTAAACCTTTGTGAGGATGGTTTCACAGAAATTCTGAAAACGTGAGGAAAGCAACAGATTAAGTCCCCACGCTCAGTAGGCCTTGAACACAACTTGTGCGAATAATAGCAAAATATCATGAAGACAATCTTTTGCATCTGAAATCCCGAAATGCTCAACTAAAGTGGCAATCTTCCTATGCTCCTTGTATAATAAAGATTTTGTCGCAGCTGGGGAGAACCATACTACTGGTGTTCTCCTTGTGACCGTCAATATCATGGCAACAGTCTGTCGAAATTAGTGAGGTAGATTATACACAGGTAATTAGGGCTGCATTTGAATTCTCTAAACGCTGCTTGAAAGAATAACAAGAATACCTGCTGAATAACATGAGCTAACATTTTTTTTACTCACTACTGTTTTGCGGTGAGGCGTGATGATCCGAAATGCATGTCGATGGGTTTGATTAGCAGAAAGTAAGTTAGTGGTTTGTTGGGTAACGGAACCGTTCAGGTTGACCATCGATCCAGGCAGTCAATTTGAGGATAGCAATCTCAATGCCTAAGTTAACCGCCTGTCAGCCACTAACACTGGGTATTTTAGCATAAATCTTGTAGCTTTGCCATGGAAGCGTTTCTTAATGTTCGAAACAATCGATTTTCTTGAGCCCTCCCGAAGAACAAAAATGTCCGCTGAAATGAAGTGGTTTTACTAACTGTTAAATGAGATCATGAAGCACAGAACGTTCGTCAACTTACGAGAAGTTCAGATGCGTTGAAAGCGCTAAATATTTTAACTCTGTGTGGGTCGTTTGCAATTTGTTCTACTTACAGTCTGTTCCGAACCCCGTATTTGATAGCCCGTGCTTGTTCCCTATCTGAGCTATGAGGTCAATAATTAATGGGAAAAAGACGCTATAAAACGCTTTGAGGAAATAATTCAGAATAAAGTAGATCTTGCCACTTAGTGCGAAATCATTGGGTAAAAATAACACTATCTGACCCTCACTTAACAGTTTATCAGTTGGTTCCCCGTTTCCGGAAATGAATGTTGTATTTTAAACTTGCGTACCGGGCATTTGTTGTTGATAAGTGTGTATGTATGTATTCCTTGTATGGATGAACTAAATTACATCTTGGAACAAATTTGGTTAATAAACCTAGCGGTGTTTGTTTACTCACAGTGCGAGACAATAATTCACTCCTTATCGTTAGAAATATATTTGCTAACAAAATGATATTCTCTTGTATTCATGGCGGCGGCCGCCATAAATTGATATTTGATTCTAAGTGTATTCCAAAGAATTTACTTGACTTTTGTAATCAACTGACTAACAAAATGAGTGGTAAACAAAGCATAGTGTTGAAATTCCTGGAATCGGTCAACTTATTAGTGGCCCAGCATATTTACGGAGTGGCAGCTAACTACGGTTTTTCCGGAGACAGATGTCCAGCCCAAACCACAACTGGATAATCAAGATTCAACCCGTTTCGGATTACGTGTATCAAAATGTGAGCGTATAAGACATCTAGAAGACGTATGATACCGTTTCTTAATAGTGTAATGGTTTAAAAGATTGTCAAACACATCAGTAGTACCCCGACTCACCTCAATTCTTACCAGACCACTTCCGGCGCGGCTCACTACATTAATTAACCTTTAACTGCCAATGGGCAGCTTACTCATACTGTCCACTTAACAGGGGTATATTAGGAATATAAGTATCCAGTATGCATCACCAAGCATTCACAACCAGGAAACAGGGCAATCGGATTAACTGTCGTTACTAGTGTAAGTGTGGAGGAACTTTCATTCCATCGCCATAGCGGGATTATTCAGTTCAGGACAAGAGAATTAAAAAGTAATTCAAAAATATCCCTCGACTAGTTTTAGAATCTTTATTTGTCAATTCCAAGAGCTCATCCACGTTTTTATCAGAAATACAAACAAGCTATTTGATTAGAGTGAAAGTTTTCGGCAGAACATCAAATGGTGACCTGGAAAATCCGCAGTCGAGGAAAGGCACCGATTATAATTTCCATAAAATTGGGTAGCGCAAAAAGTAGGAGGACCATTCAAATGGTCACAGACATTTCTATGTATTGACGAAATGTTGAACTGTAACTGTTTTCTAAGTTTATCGATCAAAATTTAATGTAATTCGTTAAAAACACGTACATTGCCAAGTATTGATCTACGTTGGTTGAAAAAGTATACGAGCAATTTTAAAATGCTTAAAACGGTAATGTTTCATCACAGAAACCTATTCAAGAGATAGATTCAACTTCTAAGTTTCTTAGTGTGAACTATGCTTGCTGACTAAAATATCGAGCTCTGGTAATTTGACTAAAAATATCTCGAAAAGAGGAATATGCATGTAGAGTGTCTGAAATGTGCACTTCCACGTAAATTTTGGAGTAGATTATGCTCAATTAATTCCTGAATTTGTGTAGGACTTCCTATTTTAGTGAAAGTTGTGACAGGGTGAGGAAGGCGGAAGTGTAGTCGTAATGAAAATGTTTATCATATTCATAAACAGTGTAGTTATGGTGTTGTTCCTCCCAATTTACTAGACTGGTCTAGCCTGGGTTTTTAATGAGCGAAGTTTCATATAATCATAGGAAATAGGAAAATTGTCCAGATATTTGGCGACTGGTTTTGAGTGAATTTTCATGTCCCTTCGGGGCTAATTGTAACTGGGTCAGAGCGACCAATGAGGCGGTTGCTCGTAGGTACAAGATGACCTTTGCAATAAATCAAGTGTCGCATAAACAGTATAAGAAATTTTAGGAGTTTACAAGCTGCAATACGCCAACGGAAAATTGTGAGTTTTATTTTTCCTGTTATCACTCAATGTTTGTGTACGATTCTTGCAAATTAAACAGTATCTGCCGGGGCACTTGATGACTTGCATCCTTCTTTATGCACGGAAAACATTTGTTCCTCATTTAAATTCTGTTCCAGCTGTCTTACTCTTATGAGCTACTCAGGTTCCCAATCGTGTGGCACCCAGACCCGAAAAAACAACTAGAATGGTTCAGATATGCACTCATAACCAAAACAGAAAGCATGGTATGCATAACATACCTAGAATGCAATCTGTATGTTCATGTTACAAGTACCCTGGTGACTGGCATTCGGACCTCGGATTTGGAGAAAAAGCTTCCATAAATGAACATTCCACAAAGGCTACATTCTACTGGATGGCATATCGACAGACATGATCAAAATTACATGCGAGCTGTGTTTGGCTAGGTTAATTCACCGTCTTTACTACTGAGAGAAGAACAGTTCGGAATAATCGGATAATTCTAGCAGCCCAGATGCCATCACTTCAAAAAAAGTGCCATCTAACCGGAGGTCGAATAAATCAATTTATTAATTTGATTATTGAACATTTTTTCACGTTAGTCACCAAAGAAAGCTTCCCACAACAATAGGGTGAATATTACAAACTTCTATTAGGTAAACGTGATGTACAGCTTAATCAATGGGCACGGCACATTAGAAGATGCTTTGTTTATTAACTCATTATCGAAACCCATGTGTGTCAGTTAACTGTGGTAAGTTTCAGTTGTCTGCTGTGTATGATTACCTTCTGCTCCACTGACCAGAGATTATCACACAAATTTTTGATCTTGCAGAAAAGGCAGCGGGCTGGCAGCACGCCCAACATAAAAGAATTAAACCTGAACCAAACCGTGCAATCAACTTCTGAGGAAATAACTGATAACGAGAGATCTGCACGAAATATCAGAAATTCAGGTTTAATGAATAGAGAATGCACGTTTCTGACGGCTTTATCTCGCATGTTCGAGCAATTAAACTGTGGTGACTGAACGCTAAATTTCTTGTATCGTGAAACTTACACACCCGCACACGTCAAAATGACTTCTAGGAGACGATTACCAGTAAGAACTAGTGCATGAACCAGTCTGTAGATACGGATCCGGTTATGCATATTTTCCAGCCTTGCTAAGTTGCGCACAGTTTGCTCACTTTTGCAAATATCTGGCCACTTACTATGACAGAATTGCTGAGCACGCCAACTTTTCTCGACATCTCTAAAAGTACTTAGAGAATGTGGCGAATGAGCCAATAGCCATCCAAAAACAAATCATGGGGTCGCCCAGGCGATTCACACTCTACGATGAAGCAGGCAAATATGAGTCTGAATTCCAAACCACATGACTCCCGCCTTCCACTTCACTAAAGAATCTCTCCGGTCTCTTTTCCGATTCAAATTGTTTTACCACTCTTCGACTACATTTTGTGAAACTTGAACACCACCTTCCTGCAATGCTATGCTCCACTGAAGCCGCCTGAGAACAATTCAGAACATGATTGGTAAATTTGATCAACGACGGTTCTCAGCTCTGTCCCACGGACTATGAGAGCAGACTTCTTCAACTCCTGTGCAAAAGTGCACAATTCATGGAATATGCAACTCCAACAAGCAGAATGTAGTTATGTTCGATCAGTTCGAACAACATTTAAAATCGCTCACATGTTTTACGCTCGCATAGTTTATTCATCCCTCCAGATTTGAATTAAGGTAACAGAAGCGAGTTCTACGATTTAGAAAGTGTAGTCATCTACTAAGAACTTTCGTAGTTTGCCCAACAATTGATGGAACATTCATTTAACAGTATTTCACTTGTAAACAGTTTACTTTTTTCAGGCAGGTGAGTAAAAATCAGTCTTT
This sequence comes from Paragonimus westermani, assembly GCA_008508345.1. Classification (NCBI taxonomy): domain Eukaryota; kingdom Metazoa; phylum Platyhelminthes; class Trematoda; order Plagiorchiida; family Troglotrematidae; genus Paragonimus; species Paragonimus westermani. The sequence goes on along the minus strand of QNGE01002326.1, from coordinate 24,301 downwards.
GTTACGCTGTGTACAGTATGAGCAAACTGTGAGAAATTCTTAATGAGTAGTGGGAAATTTTGGTTTTAAAATAAGCCGAACATCAGTCAAAAGAGATCGCAGTGGTCGCGTTTCCACGACCTTCCCAGTCAGCCTACTTACGAAACAAGCAGATGGGAAAGCCTGTGGGGCTGGAACAGATACGATCGGCTGTGAATGTTCAGTTTGTTAACGAAGTCTCCTTTACTAATATCGGGCGCACTTAGACTAACGATTTTGCATAATTCTTACCATAACTATCTTTCGACTCTACACTACTCTTAAACACCACGAATATATTTTGTATTTATACTTCATATGACAATATTGAACTGATAATTTTGCACCCACTGAGTGATGCCTTTCACGGAAAATAACAAAAAACCTTTTAACACAACTTTTTAAACAAAGTGACGTGAGCTTTCGAGTTTAAGAATTTAGACAAGTTGTTCGTTATCGTTTTCGTTATTTCTCTGGTGACACTTAACAGTCTTTGAAGTATTAAATGAAATATTGGCATGAGAAACATTGGTTTTCAAGCTTTCCTTTCAAACCGATACCAATAACAAGGTTTTGGCAGATCTTGTGGCGTGACAATCCGTAAAACCAAGAATTGGTTGTCAGGAGGTAATACCATGAAAAACAGCAAATCGTTTGCCAACAGATTGTAAAACCTAAACATATATTCCCAGAGAAATTTCCAAGACCCAACAGTTTTGTTTACCGCAGAATAATCACAAAACTCCAAGTCACATAAAATGTTAACGCTAACCATATGAGTACAGGTTTCATCAAATATGTGGAGTCCAGCTGTCCACTCTGTTATCGAACGTCAAGGGCGGTTTCTTGGATTTTGTGATAAGCCTCGGAATACTCCTCGATGGATCCCTTGTTTAGTCTACTGGAAAAAATCAAAACAATTCTCTGTTACATCGTTGCTTTTGTTTTGATGAACAGAATTTACTCCGAAACGTTCGACGATTTAGGATAGTGTCCTGTTTTGCTTTATTATTTTATTCCGCTCAACTTTTACATTTTCGCTCACGAACACTATTTCTCAGTAAACATATTTTACATTTGGGGTCTTATGCATAAATTATACAGAACATTTTCAGTCCAGGCCTGTTAGATTCGTACACGAACCTCTCACAGCTCCGTGATATCAACTTCGTTAAATAATAGGGATAATACAAGCTTTTACAAAACTACCCGCCCTTAAGAAGATTGCTGTAAAGCCTGAATATACTTAATGGCAAAACAAACCGATTCAGGAAAATGACATAATTATTTTTTTAGAAAACAAGAGTTGATGGCAGTTGTTGATCGAACCGCCTAGGGAAATCTTCCGACTTATATGCAGTTTAATCCGTTGTACAGATACTTAAAAAATTTGGTCTACAATTTCCCACAGGACTGAGCATCAGCTGCAGTGATTTTCAGTCAGTGCATTTTAGCAGTCATTTTCCCCGTTTCAGTGTTCTGATTGACACTCACCAAAATATTTGCTGAGATGGTTTCGAAGTAACTCAATTTTAACAGTTTGGAGCGAATTTAAAACTTCCGGTTCAATTTGATAATATTATTCGTTGTTGTTTTACATTACTTTTAATAAGTTTCACACTGTGTGGTTATTGTATCGTTGTTGTAAAGTTTGGTAACATAATTCTGGTGTGGCAATAGGCAATAACTTTCTGCAATGAATAAAAAATTTGCTGAATATTTTTATGTTATGCTCACTTATTTTTCATCACCTAGTGGTCATACTGCATTTGGTGTAATTGAATTTCGAGATCAGATATGTTATGCTTTGAAAAATTTCCTCAGTGAATCACGGTAGCCATCGCACGATAATTAGCTTGAAAGTCTTAATCCCAGAAGTAAACGAAAAACGGCGTGTACACCGGGGTCTAAACATTCCTCGGGGAAATATATTGTTGTAGCGCAAGTATCGGATTCATTCCATGTATCATTTTCAACGTAACGTCATCAGACGGACTCATGAGCTGACCACGACAATTCCCAAACAGTTTTATCCGTTTTCATTATCAACGTAGTAAGTTCAAATTATTCATTTTTCTCATTTCCTTCGTGTCCGCTTGCAACGTTTAAGGAATTTCATGGCATATTTAACAAATCTCAATGATTTTTTCTCAGCTACCAACGAGTTGCGGAAAGTCGCGTTACCAATAGGTCTACAGGGAAATCGTAATTTCCTAGTAATCTCAGTTGACGCTGTGGGCAAACTTTCGAACACCTGTCTCCTCACACATGCGCCCATAGAACTTTGTCTCTTTCTGCCTCGTGAGATATGAAACGAACAGTTTTTATGAGTTAACGACGCATAGTTATTTCAAATATTCCCTAAGGAAGAGCTTGTGATATAGTCCCTATTGATTTTATAGACATAAGGTTTGATTTCCGGTTCACTAAGTAAATAATGTTTTAGCACTTCAGTATTGAGCAGTCGAAGCCCACTGGTCAAACCTTGAAACTTGCCGATAATAGTGCCAACATTTGAGAGCCGCTTCTAACTTAAAGGTATATCAATAATCATTGCACACAGTGAACCCACCGTCAAATAATCACCATAAAATAGCAAACAATTTATAAGTCGTTTGAGCTACATACAACAGACACAAATCAGCGCACACGTTAAGAGCATTCGGAAGAGTGAGTTGTGTTCGGACTTCACTATCAACTTTTTACATTTGATGGTAGGATATCAAAGCTCATTCCTTGAACGTGCCTTGTGAACAGTCTCAGTCACGAGACCGGTCCAAAGCCTAACCGTGATAATTCCAAGGTATAAACGAACAGTTCTGGAGCACCCTGTAATTGCCATGAAGGAATATGTGCGCTCAACACATCCGACACCCTGATTTTCTTCTACCTAACTGATCATAAGTGACGCTATGGCAGTCATCTCAACTCGTGCGCCACTAAACTAGCGTCAGGCATGAGTAACCTAACATACGAAAACTATCGTCTATACATTTAATGAGCAATGATCAGGCCGCCCGATTACTTACAGAATGGGCACATTAACTGACCTTCCAACTGGGATCGATGACCACATGTCTAGTGAATCCTTCTGAGTAGAAATCGCAAACGCCCACCAGGTTGTGACAGCCATGATCAATAATGGTTGGTGTTCACCTTGTGTGATCCAGAATTCTCTACTGTTCACCAGTTATTTCTTCAGTTACTCCGATTGGTACAACTTTACTGCTGCTAACAATTCCGTTTGTTGAATTTTCATAACATCTACAGTGATTTCCAATCAGCTAAGACAAATACGACGGGGCGAAACCAGGTCTGATCTAAGTTCTTCAAGACATTCCGACCATTTTGTTGGACCTAGTCATTAAACGGTTGTTGTAAGTGTTCTCTATTTCCCTTCTGCCTCCGTCGAGTCTCTGATAGACCATAATCATCAGTGTTTGCGTGGTTAACGTTTGCTCTGCTTGTTTGCTCCTCAAGGAAATTAACTCGAATGAGTTATCCAACATCCACCTGACTTTCCGATTGTGTTTGGGCGTGTTTATTAGTCGTTCTGCCAACTTTTAAGTTGTAGTGTTACGGCTGGTCAAAACTCGGCTTGAACCGCACTACAAACCACTTGACTTCAAATATGTTGAACTCCAGGGTCTAGTGCAACCTCACCGTAATGTGATAACGCTAATCTAAAGAGGACAAAAATCAGCTCATCCTCGAAGTAGCATTTACGTTCTGCTTTCACTTCGTTAGTTAGGAACTGGGAAACCTGGTAGATATCTTAAACATTTCCGTTCCGTGTGATTTACAAGTTGTTCAATGAAATTACCAATGACAGGATACGTCCTCTCGAGTACTGACCCAAACTATTGGACAGCGCAATGTTCCCGTTGTACTAAATTCGGATTTAACCATCGCAGTGAGGATTTACAGAACTTAAAATTCACGTTTCCCAAAGGCCTATAGAACAGCAATGTTTCATTATAGTGGAAACCAACACGGATCTGGAACATCCAACAAGCTGTAAAGCTTCATTGTATCTCATCTGTTGTCGTGTTCTGATTAGTTTGTGAATCATACGCATCAGCCATTTCAACATGGCAGCTGTAATCAAATTGGTTAATGCATACCATGTAGGTTGGTTCTTCTTCAACAAACAACAGTGTCTAAAAGAATGCATAAATCCAGTGAGGTAGGACGAGAAACAAAAGATAGTTTTATCGTTACATTCATTGGAGACAAAAACATTCATATTTCTCCGCGTACGCACGAGATTGTCTTGAAGTCTGAAGTTTACCAACCCAGAGAAATACCGGCAACACGACGCACTGCTGTGGTAGAAGTGATGTGAATTTTTACCTCGTTCCACTAAACCAACATATACACCCTCTATTATTTCTGTAAGTGGAAAAACAACAGTAATTTTATTAACCGCCGATCCCCTCCTTCTCAATATTATGTTCACGTGCGTGACAGGCAAGACTGTAGACAAAGGAGACGTTATTCTTGCATTGATCGGTGAATGACTTATTGAAATTCGCTGATAGTAGAAGGTTTAGCGTAATTCTTCCAATTTGTTATTCTTGTTATTCACGGCCTGCACAAGCTCTTAATACACTGACCCCAGTTCAGCAATTTTTGCCAATAAAATGTCTGAAGAGCTTGTATGAGAACGGGTGAGGTCGGAAAGCTGTGATCGGACGTAACCACTTTTGTGTTTTCAAAGTACAAAGCAGGGATATAGCTGTTCTGGTTTCAATTTAATACTGGTAGTGTCATTTGTAAAATCTTGCAATTTCTCAACCACTCTCCTAATAAACATGTCGTGGAAATACTTGAAGACTATTGCTTGCTTTTAAATATTACTTCAACGTAATAGGTAAAGACTACCTGAAGTCGGCGAACTTGCGAACTTTAAATGCACATGCACGAGCAACTCGATCGATCGGTTATTCCGTCTTTCATATGATGCACAAGTGCGTCATAATTCTGCAGCCTACATGAACTAAGGCTTTTCCACAGTGTAGGGTACAGCTGTATTCGTTTATATGTTGACTCTATAGACTATCACGTTTCTGCAATGCCCCTATATCCATGAAAAGAAAGAATAGCAAATGCATACGCTTAACACAAAACTCAAATGTATTACTCACATTCAAAAGTATTGATCGATATTCTTAAAAATCAGTCTACACATTATAAGAACCACATCTTAAAATTGAATAGTTCTTACGCAGAAGCCCTTACATTGTTTCTCTATGCCTTGTCAATATCTAAAAGTTTACCGAATAACCTACTCAATTCTACCCCAGATTGTAAGTGTACAGTGAACCCCTAAACGATCGAAACAACAAAACAAGAGCTTTTTCATCATCTGAACACTTTCGGTACAATATATTCTACCGTTTTTCCGAATTTAGGTTACCGTGTCTTAACTTACTCCAAGAAAGTCAGAAAATTGGGGGTAATAATTAGCAAGTTTTTGTCTCTAAATTTTTCACAGAAATTCTGCAAATTTTCACTACTTTGGTCATTTGATATCAGCGTTTCGACGGCTAGCGTTCAATCATTTAAAACGTTTATTGTGAGAAAAAGAGGTGTCTGTGAAGTCTAAATTACCAATCTTCCGCCTTTTTTCTACTTCACTGAGCTTGGGAAAAACCGTCCTTTTGTTATCTGACCTTAAGCTATGGAAAGATTTAATCTGTTACCATCCAGTGCTGGGAAGAAAAAGAAAACCAGCAAGAAATTAGGAGATAGTACAAGCAAATGCGGTTGAGCTTGCGTGTAATAATTCAATCACAACTGATGTGAGGTCAGTGGCGCAGTGACCGACAATGATTCAGATTCAGGCTGTGTTGGTGATATGCAATGCTCAGCAGTTCAAATGAGTGGAGAAATCATGCCTCATGCTGGAAAATCTATAAAAGTACAACGTCTGCAACCAACTTTGAGTAAGCTTCAAGTTATAGTTTGAAATGCATAATACTGTTTAGACAGTAGGCACCCTTTTACATAGTTAGTGAAAAATGCTAGTGTTCTGATATTTACTGTTGTGTAGATAGGATGCTATGTAGTGATATCAGGTAGACAACATTGAGTGAAAATTAGATAAAATTTGAAACAAGGTACTTATACGGTGTCCCATATTCGATATTTCCAAGTGCATTTGATGTCCCAATGACATAAAGGTGTACGTTGCGAACGAGTTTCAACAATGACGTTACTTCAATAAATTTTCATGACAATAAAACTATCTGCAGCGCACAAAAATGAATAAAGATTTTCACCTTGAAAATCAACGAAAGCCGACCAGGTTGTAAAGGCATCCGTAATAGGTAGGTAGTACGAATGAATTCAAACAAGTTTTGTGTTGTAAAAGTCTGTTTGTCTGGCAAAAACACTCACGGAAAAGAACAGCCTACGTGAATGATCCTCAAGTTCTAAATACATCAGTTGAGTGCTGCATTGATCTTTGGAAGTGTACATGTTTTTATATTAGAATCATCGTTCGCGGTTATTTTCCGGTGGTTATCACTTAGGTGATACAAAAAGTGCGATGGTTCCCTTTTGGGCAGAATAGCTGAGCAAACGGGAAGATCATATAATTGGTCTTCACAGAGGTAAGATGTTCGTCCATCACGCAGCAAGTAAATTCCCAAATGACCCACGATAAAACGCAAGGCGACAGGTTCTATTAGGAGATGGTGAAAATGTATCGAAACTAGACGGAAGGTGTTATCTGTTTGCGAGGCAGCCTACCATGTACTATTCTGTCAATATTGTTCTTCAATGACTGATAAGCGTTTGAGGTTCCTGTGACCGCATTGCCTAAATATAGATCAGTCGAGAACAGAATAACTTGTAAGTGACAGTTAAGCATAGTAGACATTTTTATTAACACTACTCTCTAGTACACTAAAATATACCAAACCGTTGTCAGAAAACTAAAAATCACCGCATTTCTCGGTCACATTTTCATGAAACATTTGCTTACAGCACAAAGTAATGAGGTTTCCTCAAAATTGTCAGAAACCTTGGCATAAGTCTAGATTAAGTGCCACTGAAAACCTCAGTAAAATTGGGGTGCTGAATGTCCTTCCTAAGGTTAATAATTCGGAACCAACCTATCCAGATATAATTTTATGAGGCTGTCTGCTAGCTGCATTAAGTTCAAAGCACATCCCTCTGTGCCAATTAAAAATTGCGTTACCATCCAGGTTACCGAGTATTAATTGTGCCTTATGAGTTGAATTGCTGTAATAAGTGCTCTTATGAGACATTGACTATAAGTAGTCTGGTGGAGTCGATGAGTTAGAAGGGACATAATTCTGAAAAATCTGACCTGTTACTGAATTCAACCCAGCAGCATAAGCACCATGTCCAAGCGCTGCAAGCATTCTACAAGGCAAGTTTAGTAGCTAAGTCGCAGGTATGGAAATTTCACATTTGTTCTTAGCTAACCATCCGCCTCAAGGCCCTGTGTGGAATCCTCCAGATGACGATTGAGAACGGCTAACTCCCAGCAGTTCACATCGAGCTCCCGCATAACCGGTCATCATGGTCTTTTGGTTTTACTTCGACAAACTCTAATCGTATCAATTAAAAATGGAGTGCGTTGGGCTGAAAATAAACCGTTGTAGACAAGTACAGCAATCACACCTCACAAAAATCCGACATAGGAATTGGCCACGCACGGCAAAACGTATTTCCGAAGTGGTACGAGTTCGTTAGGAAACACACGGTTCTAAAAGTTACAACGTGCGATCTCCGTGGAGCATTCAATTTGAGCGCTTATTGGGATAGCCGTAACGCGAAAGAATCGCTGCAGACTCTCTTACCATATCATCAGGCCAAAGCTCCGTGATCATTTTTGCCTTCGAGTAAACTGATCATTTAGGGATAAACTCAGCGAGGTTCAAACCGGTCCTGAGGTATCGCCTTAAGGGTCGGTGATATCCAGTTATAATTGCCACCACTTATTTCTGTGATGGAGCTCAGTGCGTACCGGTGAAGTGTGATGAACTGGGTTTACCCAGATTGAGGTACTGTGAAACAGATTGGCCACAACTGTGGTCTCTGATCACAGAATCGAACAGTAAAGTCCTTGATGAGAGTGAGACTAAACGGAAGTTTGGTGATATTGATTTTCAAAAGCTGGTCTTCACACACTCTTGTGGAAGCCTCATTCTGCGGTTTTGCTGGAACTGAAGCCTCTCAAAAGTGCACGTCGGTAGCCACAAACTGACAACTTTCTCATTAACCATTGACCGGTCATGAGTAAATCATCATAACAAAATACTGGGCCACAACTCTATGCATGCTACATCACGGTCATGCAATTCTTTTGACAAGAGATTTGCCAGTGTCCTTTTTACCCACTGTTCAGGTAATGACCGTGTGTTCATGTGTTCAGTGTCAGCAACTTGGTGAACTCGTGCTATCAGTATCTTGACTATACGCCGCAAATAAAACAACTCGTGACGAAGCAGCATTTAGATGCTTTAGAGTGTTTACAATAGAACGAGCGTATAATGCTATCCAGACTGGATAAAGAAACAAGATTTGTCCTAATGAACAAGACTGATTACGTTCCCCAAATGAATGACATACAATTTGATAGTTCAAAATTCATGAAGATGAGTATGGAGAAAGAAAAAACGTCAATTATAGAAAGGGTGATGTCTGAAGCTTTGCATGTAATGAAACAGAAAGTGACAATTGTTCCGGCCAAGTTCCAGCGCATCTGTTTCACTGAAACCATAGTCCCTAGGTTATACGGTCTGCCCAAAGTGTACAAAGCGAGCTTGCCGTTGAGAATCACTTTAGAAATGTGCAACTCGTCTTAACATACTTTGGCCATCCGGTTGGATCTAGCAGAATAGCCTCCGGGAAACGTTCCACTTCATTGACGCAATCCAAGACCTGAACCTAAACAAGCAAAGAATATTATGTTTTCTTGCGATTTACGAGTGTGTCTCTACAAGAGACGACTGACTACTTATGCGATTACAACGAGAGTAATAACAAACATGTTAGCATCCAGAAAGATGAACCGAGAGAATTGCTGGTACTTTGTATACGTAAAGTTCAGTTTTTGTAACAATGCGGTCTATCGACAGAGAGATGGGGTAGCCATGGGCTCACCTCTAGGTGACCTATTAGCCGATTTTTTATGAGTAAACTAGAGAATAACCAACTGAGTGCGGTCACTAAACAAAAACACCTTACAAACGTTACGATGATAATACTTTTTGGCGCCGTCAACGAGAATGTCAAAATAAACAGAGATATGACAGCATTAAACACAGCTCATAGCAGTATTAAAGTTATCAGGGAGTTAGACCACAATGGTCAAATAATTTTTTCGGACGTTGGTATAATAAGAAGAGAAGATGGTTCAATCTGACGAACTACGTACAGAAAACAGACTTGGAATGTCCAGTACATTCACTTTGGCAGTTCCGTTCCGCTAAGTCAAAAGTGAAAAATCACACTATGCTTGACGGGTAGAGCGTTGAAGGTCTGCATTCCTTACACTTTACAAGCTGAGCTTAAATTTCTACAAGAAGCGTTCGCGCAAAATGGCTATCTAATGCGTTTCATTCAAAAGGTGATGCAGGCGGTAGAGTTTAAACTTAAGTCACCCTCTGTGGAAAAGAAAATTATGCTTAATAGTCTTCTTTCGAAAAAAGATCCAATGACCGAAGTTATCTCAAGAAAGCTCAGAAGGTCAGTCGAAACAACCCAACTTGCCGCTCACTTGTGCGTGAGTTTCCACTCAACACCCGTTATCATGCCACTACCCATAGACAAATTCCCATGTTCTACAACCAGTTGTTATGTGTGCTCATTTGTTCGCTCGTGTCGAGCATCATATATCTGTCGTACTGCAGGGTGGTTGTCGGACGGAGTGCGTAAACATCATCCCGCGTGGTTGAACAGTGGTGTGGTTAAAACGGTCTCAAGCGCGATTGCTGCTCATTTGACCGACTCCAGTCGTTCTATCATTAAAAAGGATGCTTTTCCGATTGTCTACCGAGTACCATTAGCATCCGATTGCACAACCCTGACCTCTGCACTCAGAAGAATTTCGTGCAGGCAATTAACCTCCTCTGGCCCGCAATCGAACAATCCCAAGATTTGGAACGGTGACTGCGTAAATGATAAGAAGCATACTGTTCATGACCTATCTTCACCGTTTTCTGATTTACTTTAGTCAGTGTTTTCATGTTTATTGTGTTGTAATTAGCCTGATGATCAAGCAGAAAACAAGTCTTGTCCGTTAATCTATCGTCCTCAGGAACCTGACCTTGAATTCCTGACTATATACCCCGAATGACTTTCATTCTAGTGAATGTCGTAAACTTGCGTTCTCCGACTGTTTGTTACTATGACTAGCGTTATATAGAGAACTTTACTCATAATCTTGTCTGACTGTCTTCGAACTGAACCATCGGGGTTTCTCTTCTGGAGGAGCTCCCAAAATACACACCAAACCTCTTGGGTTGACCAATGTTGAATTTACCTTGCATTGGGTATTAACGAATCAGCTGAACGTAACACATCCAAAATACACGTTAACAATGCAGGCATTTAGCTTTCACAGGTTTCTGTTCTCTGAGGACCGTGAACACAAAAAGTTATGAGGTTGACCGCTATTTTGAAAGTCAGTCGAAAACGTTGCTGACACAACTTCAGCTTTGGTAGCTCCTCAGTCCTAATGATAGTCCCAAACGATTGTTTGGTATAAGGCTTATAAGCGATTGATCGGCTGTGGTTAATAAAAGGTCAAAGATGTCCATAAAAGCCCTTGTAGAAAGAAAAGTTGCGAGCAGTACTGAACCCAATGGTGGTTCTTATTTGTCAGAGCACAAAGTTTATGCCTATTTGCACTTCTGACGTCTTTCTTTTCCGCTTGCTTTCTGAAATGCCTCAGTGTTACCTCAAGGTTTTGTAGAAGCAATCTCTCGTTAGATTACTGATGAATAGTCGGGGATTTGGTTTATTTCAAGCTTGAACATCACTCGCAAGGATATCTGCTACTCATGAGCTCTAATGAGAGCGAAACTCGAGTCTAGTGCTTCTTTTCGAAAGAGGCTGGATGGAAGGTCTATTTGAATGCAAAGGTTGCGCTCAAATATGAGTGATGTTTAACTTAAAAATCTGTCACTGGTTGTATACCAGCGCATAGCCTTTCTTGCTCGAAGCGATGGTGATATTTGGACGTCCACCTGAACGCCACCCAAGTATTTGGCTATTTTCATGTTACTCTGTTCTGCCTTATGTGCTTACCAGGTTATTTTGAAACACATCAAGACAAATGATAAGCCTGGACCTCACTGTTCTCATACTGTTCACGAATCGTATTTCAAATAGGCATTTCATAGACCACTTTGAACAGTTTACCGACCACTAGTCTGAGCGCATCCCTTTCCTCATTGTTTACTTCAGATCCGCAACTTTTCGTGCTTGTGAGGTGAACGACACTTTTGGTGGTTTTACAAATTCGACTAAATAATCAACGAACTGTCAGCCAGTTGTTTAATTGTTGACATAAAGCAAAAAATTCGTTTGTAAATAAAAAGAAATGTATTTTATTATTTGTAACTGAAATCCACTCCAAAGTCCCTTAAATTTTTCACAGTTATACGTTAAAATAAACTCGAGTATTCTTTCTGTTACTTATAAACAACCAGTCACACAGCATTAAAAAAAATAATCCGGCCGACTCCACCAAAAAGCTTTTCATTATAAATCACAAGATTTTAAGTGGACTCGCTTCGACTCCATCGTTTAATTATGTTTTTTCAAACTCGTTGAGGTCTGCGAAAATTTTTGTCAAACAGCTTATCTTATCTCATACACACGTGTAGCAACACTTTATACTCCTTTGTAAATTTGTCTAAACGGGCTTTTTCTAGCAGGGCTTTTTCAACTCCTACGTTGCATTGGTGAAAACAAGATAGATTATCACAGGAAAGGGTGTTTCTCGTTGACTAACCCCAAAGTTAAATACTTTTCATTTAATACACCAAAAATAAGCTGCTGTCTGTTCCACAACAAAGTGGTTAAAGTTATATTTGCTCAGCTGCAGTGAACAAAAACAATCTTTTATCATATACACTGTAACAGTCAAAGTCGTGCTGTTTGTTGTGGATGTATTTCGAAGAGGCTGTGTGGTGGCATTTGAGTTAGTGGATTATATCCCATCAGTGAACAGATGTGTACAGCAAGTAATTTACTGGGTGACCTCATAACAGTGGTTCAGGATCGACGTGCGAAGAATCGAAATTTGAAATCACAAATCCTGTTGATACCGACTGCGTTCACTTCGGTTGTGCACAGTGTTATGCTTAGGAAAACTTAAAAGGGTCCTATGGACCCGACAGCTCTGTTGAAATATTCTCACATTGTTAGGGTGCTCATCATATTCCGAAGTCAAATTACTATTTTGTCTGGCAGTTAATTTACGCAGTGAGGTGTTCCAGTTTTCCCTCTTGTAAACGCCTAACAGCGGGATTATTCTACACTAAATAATTATCCTGAGACATGGAGAATAGAAATTTTACTGCGTTAATAGACAAGTTATTTCTCACACTGCATGACATTATGTATACAGGGATCTGTCACGAAGCAGCCTGTGGTTTGACAAAGAGCGTCCGACAAATCTCTCTCTTGGCAACTCCCCTTTAAGTACCGCCGGTTACAATTAGCTTTTACGTAGAAACAGCCTGAATTTTGAAGACAGACTTACTTATCTTGATCATATGTGGACGATAGCTGTCGCAAATGTTGGATCCATGAGTTGTTATCTCAAGTGTTGTGGTAAACTGCCTTGCTAATCAACGAAAATTTATTTCCTGGGCATTGCTTTCCCACTAAACGGTTCAGGACTATCACTACAATACAATGAATTCGGTATATCAATCTACATATTAAATTGCCAGATAGCATTTCGTTAATTTTGCCACATTCTGGAACTTAATTTACTGTATTGCCAAAAACATTTATTTATTTATTTCGCCGTTTTGCTTAACTCAAACTTGTCAAGTTTATAAGTATTGGAATTATCGGAAACCGTTAAAACGTATGCGTTGGTTTAGGGCTTGGTATACTCATTAGCTTACTTAGGGGAGCAATCATTATTCAGTCAGTGGATCTGATGCACTCAACGCGCATTAGGGTGTGCTGCTGCCGTTTGTAATAAATTGCACCTAATACTTTATTCTCCTACTTACCAGATTTCAGAAATATTTTAGCTCCTAAAAATAGGGGGTTTGAGGCGTCACAATTACTACTAACTTTAAAAGTGAAATAACCCTGTCGAAAGAGGCAACGTAGTTTTCTCATATGCGTCGTTTTTGGCAGGGAAACATATTTAGTTCAAGCCAGAGTGAGCAATAATTTGTCAAAAGTGCACAGTTTTTATAGATAATGAAAACAACTAATTTTTGGTAGATTGGGACTAATTATGCGACTTGTGCTTTGCACCTTGTTTTTAAAAACAAAGATAGGCAAAGGCAGTCCGTCTCACATCATCAAGATAGCTGCAATAACGACTCGTTGTGGAACAGTATTACAGTATTTCTTTCATGTAATGTCTTACAGTTAACTCATGTCTTCCGTGTAGTATGCGAATGAAAATGTAGACAGAAACGTGCTTGAACGTAAAGCGTGTGTAGTGCCCATTTTTAAACTAATGCTGTTAATAGTGACGGTTTGCTCTCTGTAAAATTACGACTGATACAATAAACATCGTTGAGTCCGCACAAGTCATGTCCCTTACAAGTTTCTATCGTTACCGAGACTTCCCATTATAATCAACCCATAGTAGAATTTTTGCCAGTTCGTCATTATTTAACACTCCTTCCATATGGCGAAATTATACCAGAAAGTCACCCTACGTCGATACATGTTCATCATATCTTCCTTCCTTCAAGCCAAAATGTTAACCGAAATAGTTTTGCTTTATATTTATCTTTTTTCAGGATCAATAACTGAATATCACTAATCCATCGAACTTTTGAAGTGCTCACAAGAAATGGGTAACGTCGTTGGTCCGCGTAAAAAACTGTGCAAGGAAGACTTGATGTTTTTGAAGGATAATACACATTTTTCCAAAAAACAAATCAAACAATGGTATAACGGATTTATAGTGAGTTAATCTTTTCTATTTTTCCATAATCCATTACATTGGACAAGGCTTCACTGTATACTTACTAATTTTGTGCATTAGCTGAATCCACTTTTGTTACGAGACGACAGGCAGCTGTGTCCGTAGTGAATTGGTTGGCCGAAAAGCATTTGAGGACAAACTGTAGCCGTTTTCGAATTCTTGCGGTGGACCCCGAAACAATTAATCTACTAGAATCGTAATTTAAAGGCAAGTTAGCATGAGCAAACCACTTATCACACTATTGTTTGCCCCTTGCCTCAGATTTATTTCCAATCTACTTGGAAATTGAACAAAGCAGATAGAACAAGAAAATTGATAGATGCAAGCATTTCGTATTGACTCATCAGTACCAATACGAAATGCTTGCATCTACCAGTTTTCATGTTCTATCTGCATTGTTCAAACTGCTCGAGGGAACCAATTGTCTCATACTTGGAAATTGCTTTTAAAAAAAATGTTCTACAAGTACTTGGGGCTGTATACGTAAAATACACACTAGTTTGCTTTCTTATAGGCATCCAGTGGCCCATTACCCAAAATCTTAAAACCTCGCCAAGCACACTTATCACACATGGTTTTAGGTTTTCTCCCCGTATTACACATTACCCGCACCCAAATTGCTCAATGATTTGGGCATTTTGTCTATTCGGGACACAACAGCTCGCCAAAACTGAGAAACTGTTGACCTTTTTGTTGTAAGCTGTTCCTTTCCAAACGACTCCAGGTCACGGTTAACGCATTTGGTCAGCATTAACTCTTACCTTTAGCTGATGTACGATGTGTCCAGCTAAAAAGCAGACATACAGTGTATTTGCGTTGTCGAATAGGCAGATGACATGTGTGGGCCAAAAACTCCAAATGGGACATGGGTGCAAACTTTTTATTGTGCTCAATACATCATGCAAGTTGACAGAAACAAGTTGCTGATTATCAAATCTGCCGCAGGGACTAGGTTGAATATGTTAGTCCGGATGGTGGATCCAAATTCAACGGTGGAATGTTCAACCGTTCAAAATGTTATCGGAAGACAACGACTTAAAAATCTACGACTTCTTGATGAATGTGGTCTGTTCGGGTTCAAAATGCAGAATGGACAAGTAGGTCTCCAGAAGTAGTAAGTAGGAGTTTTCTGATCTCTTCAATTGTAAATGAATAAGTTGATTTCCAAGATTGCACTTCTAATCCGAGTAAGTTAACCAATAAAAAACCTCCGACTAAGACGACTACGATGGATGAAAGCAGACGTCAAGATCGTTTGGGCATCAGTAATACTGCAAGAGTAATGTGAAATATTGCATCATCTCTTGCGTTATCAAAAGAACAAATTATTTTTTATTACAAAACTTGGGAAATCTATGACAATTCCGTTCTGCTTTTTGTGAAGTAATTTTTTGCAACTACTGAAAGTCAAATTTATTGTCCCTTAAACTTTATAACACATGTGTCTCAGTGGCCTTCAAGCAGCCATCAAAGATGTTTGTATTGCGCTAACTATGCACATATGTATGTACGACCCTGAAAAGCGTTCATCTCAATCAAACAATCTATGAGCTATCGTTCATAAATTTAGTGTTCTCACTAAGTTACACATTTCAAGAACATACCCCCCTAGAAGCCAAAATCCGACGCTGCTTGAATATAAGAGGCTCATGCATAAAAGTACTGCATATTGTCATTTGAAACAACCAATTCATCTCCACGTTACAATGTCATTTTTCAGCAACCAGCTACAACGAAATGTGACTAATAACTGAATATTTAGTGATGTTCTATCCATTAACTGAATCCTCGCTTGCTCACATTTGTTGTTCTCGAGAAATCATAATCTGGACACTCCACGTGTCACATTTTGACAGCCTGACAGACAGTTGTCAGTAGGGGTGTCATCGTTCTACTGTTGACATAAGCAGATGTTGCTGGCAGTCAGCACAACAGTGAGTCAATTTCGGTTTGGAGCTGTCTGGATTAGCCGCTGGGTTGCTCAACCTAAGGAATCGTTTGTTGAACTATGTAAGCAAAAGGTAGTCGGGGAAGTGGGCATTAATAGATTTGGTTGCATAATTGCATGTATTCTTTCTCTCATATACTTTGGGAAATATTAGCTTATTAATCGGTTGGTCGTTCCAAATTTCGTCGCAAGTTTCCTGACACGTTAACAATAAATCTGATCGGCTCACACCTGAAAGCACAACGTAAACGAGACTAAGGCAACACTTTCAGAGACAATTTAGACACTACCCTTCCAAAAGGTCTGCTTGACGAACACTTCCAACCATTATACAATTTTCGCACCCGCAGGTTATACTGTGGTAGGTAAAAACGTTTTACACCATTTTCACTAGGTAAACATCGTTTCGAATCGTTAGTGCACTTTAACCGATCGGATTGAATGCACAAGTGGTGGTCAGCATAACGGTGATTATGGGTCTTAAAACAAACTGGAAAGGATAGACAGCTTAGGGCTTGACCATCCTTCTCCCTGGTGATAGCATAACGGTTAACTTAACGGTTAACTTGAAAGTTTAGTAAATTTAACCACTTGTTCATGTCCACATAGATGTGAACAGACGTAAACCTATTCAACTGTCTTGCTGAGTCCATGGAACTCATTTCAAACCCCACTCCGGCCAAACAGAAGCAGTGGTGTTAGTGAGTTGCATTAAGTGCCGAACTTAAACTCAAGAGGGCGTTCTGGGTATATCCGTTGTGATTCGAGGGTAGTGTATTTTCGGTGACGAACACAGCCGAAGCAAGCCTGGCTACTAAATTGTGCATGATAAATATGATGATGATTTCCATTAGTGTCCTAAACTTGAAGATGCCTTATCTGCCCTATTTGTCCATGGGACGCGCTACCTGTGTGATGCACCGTGTGACAATATCGTTCCACTAAGAACACTCTGGAAGGTGGAACGATAAACATCTACGCCGCAATTTCCGCCAGAAATTCCATCAGTGGACAAATTTGAGGCTTCAGATGTCTGTGGAGGGTTCAGGCTGTCCTACTCTGCCCTTTCCACGATGCAAGCCCGTCATCTAAGACCACAGATCTTTGGTTAGATAAAATTTACGTTCTGAAACGGTCAAAACGTTGACAATTGCATTACGCACACTATCCATAGACTGAGCGGCGCAAGCGAACGAGAGTATGGTACTTTTATTAGGCATCGTGCCTGTACTAATCATTTGAAAGAACATGCATTTCTTCTTTTTTGATATGATTATATTAACGATATCCCTATGGTTATCTTGTATAACCAGGCCTTCATTAAAACTCAGTAAGAGCAATATGCGCGCATCATGTGGCCAAACGATTCCGTCTCTATCTATCCTATTTGGTACAATCCTATAGAATCCTTCTTTTACGTTTTGATGTCAGCCATTTCTTTGTAAATTGTTTCAAATCTTCCCACGTCTTAACTACTTTCCTGGTTGACGAAATTTATAACATTTCTCTTGTAGAGCACGTTTTATCGCTTGTGCTTTTCCCACTATTCCTTACTGATAGAGATTTCAATTAAGCCTCTCGCCTGGTCAAATGGTTTTGAAGGATGAAAAATTACCCCCACCCATCTTCTAATGTTTTATGCATATTGGGTTAAGGAGGGGACGATGTGTGTAATTTAGGTCAGTTGTGCAGATATAGTTGCAGTAACACCAGATGTCACCAGTATGACTGATTTATGCGAACACAGATACAGCTAATTACAAATATACTCACGGAGTAATTTCTAAGTGTATATGGAGATTTGTACACAAGAAATACGAATAAAAATGTAATTAGTGCGTATGCACAAAGGTGAGACTTGGGTGTTAGTGTTCGTTAATCAGTTATTTGAGTGGGGTTCCCAATTTATATAAATCTTGTCAGAGAAGTGCTCTGAGATGAAAATTTCCAGTTAGTTTGCTTGTTTGGTTATACCTATGGTATGTACTCCATGAAAATAAGGTGGATCCTACATGTTTCGGCCTGCTCTTTATAAAAATGCATAACCCATTTTGTAACACAAAGCCTAGTTGAATTGTGAAAATAGAATCTAACTTCTGCGAAGTGCACTGGAAGATAAAAAAACATCACCTTAGTTCAGTTATGTGAGAGGTACTAGTTCCTTCGATATCGAAAGCCGTGGTTTTACTTACCAGGTTAATTTTCTGCCGATGTGGATCAGAAAATAAAACTGAGTTGGTTCCCTACTCGCTAGCAAATGCAAAATTTGCTATTATACCACGAGTACCTGAGTACGTACAACTGCTGCTGAAAATTGGATGGTTAATCTTTATATAATTCGAGCACCACCCACAACTCGCAGAAGACCTTTAGCCACACCTTTCGGAGAGGAAGACGTAACTAAATGCTACGGTCCATTGATACTACAAAGCTCTATCACAACCCGATAATACGACACGGTCCAGGTACTTCTCGGACATTTATGTTGACAGATGTGCCACGAACCTTATGGTTGACATGACTGAACAATATCATCCGAGTGTCTGGCCGCAGTTGCCCACAAGCAATGCTCACCTTGTCCTATCGTAAGTGTTCAGTTTACTCCACACATTTGTTTTAGTGACTTCTGAGATGAGGCGGGAACACGGAGTTCATTTGACAAACATAGCGCCGGCTATTTCCCTAACGATGTTATTGTCGATGTCACTCACATTTCTCCCATACACGCAATACTGTCACGACATCAGGCTGCACGAAGTACCGTAGTAAAAAAATATCAGGTTCTACTACGTACTCTTTCTAGGGACAAAAGATGACACCAAATAACTTGACTTTTACCGTTGCTACTGACGTTACATCTTTCCAGAACACAAATCGGTAAATGATGGACTTGAATGTTCTTCATTTTCCTGGGAGGGCAAGAGCCCAGTTATTCTTGAGTGATCCATCATGGCTGAGAGTTTCACTATAGATAAGAGTATATTCTTTACTATGAGCTGACAATAAGTTCCTAAAGAACATACTTTTAAAAAACATAATAAAATATGATAATAATATTATATTATAATATTATAATACAATATATAATTATAATGACCATATAATTAACTAGAGAACGTGCTTTTTCAAAATATCGCCATGAAGTAGCTACAGACCTAGGTGTCCATATAGCGCGGATGCTAAAGTGCAATAAACACTCTATTAAAGATGCTTCCTTTCCAGAAGATCACCACTCAACAGAGATTATATTTAACCTTGATGATTTCACGGACCCGAAAAATGTGACATTACAACCGTCAATCATTGTGCATGTTGAACTGTAACAACCTCAGAACTAATTGTATAGTTTTGGCAACTTCTGATAAAGCAAATTACTCCGCCTACGTTGGTACACTTTGCAGTATCACAAACCACTTGTAATATTTAGTTGTGCGAAACACATGTGGAAACATGAAGCTGAAAAAATTAGCGCTGATACTGATCCTGCTAGTGTTAGTAGCAGTAATAGTAGTAATTACTATATAAGTTGCTGCTGGATTGCTCCCGGAAAATGGGCAGCAGTCCCACTGAAACCGGATACAGATTGTTCTGTACGTGTGAGGAAGCTGGGATAGTATTCTCTCGTTATGTAAAACTCATTTATCAAAAAATGCTTTTTTACCGCTAAGTAAACAACGATGCAAACCTTTCCCTTCAGCTAACGATTTTTTTTACAGTACATTGAATCAATGGCCAATTTCTCATTGAACCCTGTTCAAGACGTGTCATCTGGATTCTACTACAATGTCTTGTCGGAGTAAAACAGTTTTACTTAAACACTTTTTCACGACACTTCATTCCCAGTTTTCTCCAGGTTGGCTAACGTCCCTCGTGTGTACTTCTGTGGAACGGGTAGCCACTTCTTTAATTTCTGCATTTGTGGCAAGCTTGTTAGTTAGTGCACAACGTTTATTAACGTACATAAAAACGTGAGTGTAATGCCAAGCAAGGGTTAAAGTTTGTCGACCCCAGAGTAATAGTAAATAACGGTTAATCAAGTGCCTCAGACTAAACCCAACATCATGAATATTTCTTTAAAATCAACACGGTTTAAGGCACATGCGACTTTTGTTCACACAGTGAGCCAAACGGTTGCAACTGACGAGTCAGAAGACACGACAGTTCATTCCAAGACCGCAAGCCGTGGGTTTCTAGCCCTTGGTTTACACCAACGTGTACACAAATGTTTGTTCACAAGGCGGCTTGCGGTATATTGAAAATGACCAAAAACCTTTTGCTTCGAACTATGATTGATTCTTAAAACATACAGGCTGCGAACTATCTTTCAATACGCCAATGCGGTCAAAATTTTCTCCCATCCGCAAGCTAACCGTAAAAGTGCCTGATCGCCAAGTATAACCTCAATAGTTACCTGGATTTGCATAGCCCCTCCTACCGTGCATCCACAACCCGACTCATTCAAAATAAAACAAAAACACTAGATCGCAACCCAACAGCGGTAGCAGCTTAACAGCTGCTTATTCATTTGTTTTCTGCGGGAAGAGTTGTCCATCACGACAAGGTAAAGTAAACATAATTTAACCACCCCGGTAATTCACTTTCACTTGGCACTATCCTACCTAAAGCGTCTTATCTGTTAATTGCTTCTATCTGTCCTGTGCTGTCAGAAGAGGTAGAGGATTTCTAAAATATCGTCTAGACATAACCTTCTGTTCTCAGTTACTACTCGACCTATCACTCTTCTCCCTCATACATCACAAGCCGCATAATAAGCGTTATTCAGGCTTCTCTTTCCAGTCGTACGTTTCTTGGATCTCACTAAACGGTTCGAAAAGTAATTGTCAAATAGAGACCACGTAAACGTTTTAAAAATTTACGATACTCTGCAATACTTTTGAAGTACACAAATTAAAATCTTTTATAATTTATTGCATTGTATTTCATGAAGCTTACTTTTATGAACTATTACTTATACAGATAAGGTGCATGTGTGTTTAGAGTGGGAGTAACAATCTGATTGATTCATTCAGGCATGTAGTGGTCGGGTGACCGACCAAAACATACTGCAACCTTAATCCTCGTTATGAACAGTGGATTTGTGAAGTGGAGTGATCATGAGTCGCAGCCACTCTGACTGAACACTTTTGTAACACCGCACAAGCGTGAACACCACGGAAGTAGATAAACTTGTTGAGCAGTTACCCGTAAGGCTGGGACAAGAAGATCCTTTGACAAACGAGTAGCCTGCCTGAATTTCAACAAGTTCAGATGGAAGCTAAACACTTATCACGGTTAGGTTCTACCGCCAGAATTCGAACGTACGACTCAGCTGGCGGAAATGCTCCGTTGCATCGTCCAAGTTACTCCATTAGATTGAGCGCTGAACGGGTCATAAACAATACAGTTAATATGGAGCACATAGCCTCTCTGCAATTACAGTGAACTTCCTTGTAAAATAAATTTATAGACGAAAATTTGGTTAGACCGTTTCGCACGATCAACTAGCGTCTGTGGATAGAAACTGCTGTATCGGACAGCCGGTTGGGACACGACATCATTAATGATCATGATTTATGCTCTCTTTCGACAGACTTTTGTTCAGGAATATGAACGCACTGCTCTCCATCAGTCGCATAGGTGTCCTATAGTAAATGCCAATCATCACGTAACTGACTCTCAAACGAACTTAACACCGTGCCTATGAACGCTTGGACCAAAATAAAACTACTCAGTGAGTATGAAGTCGCCGTGATAAGGACTATGCTCAATGGTTAGAAGAAAGCTTCCCCTTAATATCCGTGTTTTATCACCCCCAGAACGATTAGTTCTTCGGAACGGACGCCACTGACACTAGTCAGCTAATTACAGTTTAATGCTGCGAATCAGATGGTTTCTAGTTTAACCTATATAGAAAAGCTTACTCCACTAATCTCTTTATCGAATTACTGTCTGCGCAAATTAAAAATCTCATATCAACCACGAATCAGACATTCTGGAGCCAACAGGTGCACCTTTCATCCAAACTTCTTTCGATAAAACTGTGGCATCAGTCCGTCCTCTACATCTCGATTAATTGGTTATATTCAGTCTTTGAAAGTCAGCATGCCCAGCCCGATTGAACTATCTCCATCCCAGTGAACCTGAAGACGAATGAATGGACAGTATTCAGCAAAGGCAACGCGAGCGATTAATGGCGAAAGTTACGAAAGAAAAACCGGGTTATCCGTTCTTAGTTGAAGTATTCTGGGGAAGCTCATCTGTGAAAGTGCAGCGAATTTCGGGTAGGAGCCGTGCTCTGTTGATGTTAAGTAAATCTTGTCTAATATTCAGTCCGAGCTTACAAGTTGTTGATACCGGTTTGAAAACTGAAACAAAAATTGGCGAGAGAAACTTAGTGAGTTGCAATGATACATTAGAGTAGTTGGTTTCTGACCATTCAGAAGCTCCATGCTGAACTCCAAGAGGGCTGGGATGTATTACTTGCACCTCCCTAAACGTGACTCACAGCAAGTGTAATTAATTATCATTTCCCTACCTACGTGTATGTTCAGAGTATGTCGAGATATTTGAGAAGTATACTTTCGTTCACTTCGAGCTCTACGATCCCCATTAATAAACCACCCATCAGAGTGTAACATGTCACCTTCTCTCGTCGAGGCCCGCAAATCCCTCGCACACCTTTACCCTAACTGGGCGTCTTGTGTTTTTTGTTTTATTCTCTTTCATTGACCAACTTTCCTCCCGTTTTATTTTCCCGTTTTATTTCCCCTTTTTTCTTGATAGTCTCACCAGCATATACGTCTTCTTTTGTCTATCCTAGCATACATCATTCCGTATAAAAAATTCACAGCGGATTGCATACATTTCCACCTACTGTTTTCAGCCCCACGTTCATCCAATTCATTTATTTCGTAGTGTAATGAAGTGCTAAAAGAACTGTTTGCATTACAGACCGTCCACGGTGTTATTTCTCTGCTAGGTGTCCTGAGCTTTTTGTATTGAACAGAGAGCTGGCAGTGAACGGTTAACCTACGGAGGCGAAAACGTTTAGTTTTCAACTAGCCTTGTGTTTTAAATTTTGTAGTCTTGCGTAAAGACATTTGCATCATTCGGTTCGTAAAAGGGTGAAGAGAACCGATAATTCGCTTATCGAATGAAATAATCCTTGCTCTAGAAAAAAGAAAATTTACAACTGATCAGAATGCGTCAACATTCACATCACGGTTGGAGTACCCACACCCGATAATTCTCGCGCTTGATTCAAAGAGGCGAGAGGCATGAAGTTTCTGAGTCTGAACAATCCAAGCGACCACAAATAGGGTGCAGTGAGTACCGTTGAAACTTACTTATGGTTGGTTGCATTCCAATAAAACTGAGCGTATAAACAAGATTTAGTGGAGAAGAAACTCTTGAAATCGTTGTCATAAACTCTTTCCAATCTCAACTGTATTTAAAGACATTGTTCCGTTTCTTCTGCAGACCAGGTTTTCTGTTGTCTAGTATGTACAGTTAGTCTGTTCTGATATCCTTGAACTCAAAGGCACACACAGCTAGAACAAATGAGGGCAAATTGAATTCCCACTCACCGTACAAATGAAATCACCTTCAGGCTACGTATGTAAGATGCTCACCATATGGTAAAGGCACACAAAATTGAATCAGATGGTTTGCGTTGTTCATGACTTCGTCGTAGGTGAAGTATCAAACGTAGTCTAATAATTTTTAATGTCAAAATGTTGAAGAAACGAAAAAATTTCCAAAGAATTCAAATTACATTCCCACAATTTTGTTTATAGCAGCAGTTTCGTAGAATGTAATTGTTACATTTCAAGGTAGAATGCAGCATTTTGTCCATTTCCATTCGTTGAATCTAATGAAAATTCCACAAACATTAAGCTGAATGCATTACATGTACCAGCTCGCTAGTCGGTGATCAACATGACAAAAACCCGGGCAACCAAAAAATTCGCATAATTTGTCACGTCTCGTCGATCACACGTGAGTCAAAAAGTGGAGATGTCATCGATAAAATGCCAAACGGAATGAACGATCATCTAACCAAATAGCAAAAGAACGGGAAACCTGGAACACTGAGTTCCCTTTAACCACTTGATCAGAGTAGAAAGAAGACATATTGCGATATGTTACCATTTCATTTACTC
>QNGE01002325.1:5340-118596 GCA_008508345.1 Paragonimus westermani | reverse complement strand
TATGATGATGATGATGAGACCAAACAAGATTCTAGTTTTAGGTAGCTGTTCGTCAGCAACCTTTGCTTGCTCTTTTTTTAATGCTTGCTTTTTCTCTTTCGCAATTTATATCAGCAGTTGCATTTTGCTTCCTGAGTCTGTTTGTGTGCATGCAGATTGTGCGAAAAAGTAGGCTTCTAGCTATCACTTCACAAATTTACTTTCTGTCTTACGATGTACTCTGTTGTATGTTAGTTGAGTGTTGTCAGACTATGTTATGGACATTCGATGTGACTGGCTTCACCTAATGACCACCACTATTACAGCTATGCCTAGATGTATATTGTCGGGGTATGTAGAATAAAATAAACCAATACCAATCCCATTCGTTGTCGTTCTTGATAAGTATGACAAAGGGTGTCACAGATAACCACTATTTTTGACATAGCTGCCTACCATGCACCAACCATAACTTCTTTCCAAAGCTTCCATAATGCACCTGCGCGTATCGGGCGGATGTGGCTGTACTTGCGTTTTTCATCCATGACTGGTTTGAGAATACTGAAGCGTCTACAAAGGTATTCGACTACATCGGTGTAGGCGATAGGGTGATTGACGACTTTCATTTATTTGTTCTCTCTCCCGCTTGTAAGCTGGACTCTGTACTCCGATTGGACTACATGACGGCTTTGACAAAGTTGTTCTCTCGGAAATTGCCTTATCACAGGAGTCATTGCGTACAGTTGAAGTCAAAAAGACCACAAGAGGCGATTCCCTTAGAACATTCATGAGCCATTGTTTAGAGAATGCAATGGAGAAGTACTACTGTCCTGGAACGAAAGGCTTTTATACGAAATCCTTTCTCACGTCCAATAGGGAAATCAATATGGGACAGGGTATAGATGATCTCTAATGGTGTGAAGCACTTTCCAGGGCATAGTGGCCATGTGCGGACGCTTCAAAACACCAATAATTTATCGAAAGGTCTCACTACGTAATGTGCGTCTAGCACGGTATTTGCAGGATGGTTCTTTACGACCGGCAGTTGCTCAGGTCTGTATTAGTCCCTCCAACATAAACCCTTTATGGTGAGATCGAATGATTGATATTGGGAAGTTGTCAACTCATATGGATTGATGAAAGATGCTTCCCAGCGACCTTTGAAAAGGTTTGTCTCGTCTCTTTCTGTGG
The DNA here is from genome assembly GCA_008508345.1 of Paragonimus westermani. NCBI lineage: Eukaryota > Metazoa > Platyhelminthes > Trematoda > Plagiorchiida > Troglotrematidae > Paragonimus > Paragonimus westermani. The sequence continues at coordinate 117,426 of QNGE01002325.1, read as the reverse complement.
TAAACTGTTTCCATCGAGTGGGGCTTGCTCATGTCAAGAAAGATTGTTTTAGTCAAAGACGTTGCTTGCCTGGGAACTTGGATAACACCCGATGAACATATTGGTGGAAAAATTCCTGTAGGTGTCAATAACCGTAGGCTCCTTCTGGCATACCTATCCTAAGATAGGATGTGATGTCTCATCCGAATGCGCGGTACGTTGATATTGTCCGTCTGATATCCGTTTTTTATGGTCATCTGCGAAGAACTGTCAATGTGATGGCAGCATCGCGTGCATATTTATAAAGTTGGAAGGTGTGCTGAAAATAGCAATCAATGGGTCGGATTTTTTTGCATACTCACCCAACACTTTCCACACGTGATCTTGCTTTTGCTCGCTTGATGTCTTCAGCATCTGGGTAATGAAGTATTAGGAAGTATTTAATTAACAAACGGGCATATGTAGTGGGTTATTGTTACTCAATGTTTTTCCTTTTAGTGTTTCCATTGTCGTTCATGTTCACTTGTCGACTGACGGACTCCCGCCGATTCCCGTCATTTGACCACTTTCGCGTGGTCGTCACTGACTTTGTGATCTGTCTATGATTGGTTGGTAAAGTTTTAATCCAGAGTCTAACTCTCACAAGGCTAGTTTGTCCCCTTGTAAAAGTGTACCCAGTTGTTTCGCCCTTTCACGTTGTTGGTCGTACTGAACACTGAAATCGTGTGGACTGCCGGATTTTTCTTCTAAACTACAAGACCCAGCATATACTTGTGGTGTGCGAAGTGTTGTATTCAGTTTGTGTACGTAACAGGCAATTAATGCCCTGAGCTAAGGTTCTTCAGTGTTAGTGACTCCGAATAGCAATGATACATTGGTAGTTTTTGACTTCGACACTTTTTAGTGGGCATGGCTTTTCTATTTATCCGTGAGTAGGGCGTGAAAAAGTTCTTAATGCGATGTTCTGCTCGTAGTTCTACCTACTTTTTCATATTCTCGTGGGTTATAAAGATAATTGCAGGCCTAGTAACTAGTTTCGATGTCTCCACATTGATGACTATTTGATTACTTTGCAGTACATAAAATGCCATAGTGCTGAGATGGACTACGCGAAACTCCGGAATTACCGACACGCGGATCCCCTGAAGGTTCGACAAGTGTGGGACACGGTTGGTACTGTGAAGGGTCAAAGGTTAGTCGTGCCAACAGACAAGCTCGTGAAGTCACTACGCAAGAAATTCGGCTTTAAAGATGATCAAATCAGGTTACTCCTGGATGAGATTGAGGGCGATGGATTGATCGAAAAAATCGACCCATCCTTTGGAAAGCTCGGTCCGGCTGGTTATCGACTTCCCGATTTCTCTGTGCCGTGCGCTCGTGGGAAACATGACTGGTACTGCTTTCAGTGTCACAAGCCGGGTGAAGTTCTTAGGTGTTCTGATTGCTTTCGCGTGTATCATATGGACTGCGCACAAGAAGCTGCCAAGCTATCCAGTCCCTCCGGAAAATCCATTCGTTCCCCAACTCTACATGATGGCTTTTTTGATAATTTCAGTTGCGCTGTTTGCGAATCAAGACCAAAATGTGAATTCTCCAGAAAGCAGATTCGAAAGCTTCTCGAGTTTGCAACACATCACCTCCGTAAGCAGCCGCTCTGGAAAACCTTCCTTCATATCGGTTACCCAAACGAAATAAACAAGAACGAATTCATTGTATATAAATACACCGACTTGGAATTACTCCAACGAAAAATCAAAGATGGTCGTTATGCTGCACTGGAGGAATTTTCGATGGATGTGCAATTACTCGTGCATGATGTTTGTATTCTGCACGGCCCGTACAGCGTTCAGGCTGACGAAGTCCGTTTTTTTCTCCGTTCTGTCAACGAGGAACTAAATGAGATTCAACTTTGTACAGATTGTTATATTAACGCAAAAACCCGCCTAGCTGATTGGATCAGCAAACCTTGTAAACCCCCTCATGAATTAATATGGGCTCGTAATCGTACGTCTACTGGGGCGGGCTTCTTCAACGGTGCTGTTATTGGCCAGTACTATTGGCCGGGCAAGGTGCTCCTGGAGCGAGATGATTCATACGAGGTGAGTATTCTCCTTTTATGTTATCCTTTATGCACTTGCAAGATCAGATCAAACTATGCTGACATTACAAGCCACCCTATTAATGACTTCCAACTATATGCTGTAAAATTCCATATCCCAAAAGTCATATGTGTTAATGTTTCGAAAATTTTGATGTTCGTCTCAGAATGAGATAGTACATTTTGTTTTCTCCTCAGACGTGACGTGCGTGGGTTTATTTAGTCAACAATGGTGCCACTAGGAGTACACGAGTTATGTGATTTAAGAAAAACTCTTGTGCATTTAGTGGTTATTTTCCACTGTTCTTTATTAGACTGGTCATTTTGGATTTACACTGGATTCCCGTTATGAGAATGAAACCGCAAGTTGTGTAACACAGGCCACTTGTGGTGATGTTTGTGCGCAGATTTCTTTCGGCTCCGCCCACTGTGACAGGTTAATCCGAAGATGGATGCGTCATCGAATTGACAGGTAAGCTGGTCACTTCGATGACTCGTTCAGGTAGCCTGAATTAGACCTTACAGGTGATTAAATTATGTTATAGGTCATCATTCGCCGATTATTGCAGCCGTCCCTCTTGGAGACCTCATAAGGTCTCTTCTCGTCGTCTTATAAACAATACTGCGAGGTTGATGCTTATCTAAGATATACTACCCACCTGAAAGAAAAAAAATCAACAATGCAGCTGATGTGTTCAGTCCTAAAACACCGACCAGCGTTAAGCTGGTAGCTCAGGAACTCTAAAATGCCATGTTTACGAGTTTGGCCATTTATTCAAACGGTTTGAGGACGACCTTATGAAACTCTACAAACACCACTTCAGACTGTTGCAGTTGTAGCCAGTGCGGAAAAAACTGACAATCTGAGGCTGACTGTGTCCGTCCGTACTAAGGTGAAAACAAGCTACAACTCAATTACACAAACCGTCACAAGTGACGCTCACATAACTGATGGCTGAGCGGATAAGAGCAGTGTCTCGTAACACGATGGATGGCCGGTTCGATCCTTCATTCAGACTATCTGCCTGATAGGCCCAAACAATGATGAAATCGGTCATGGGTTGGCGGTTTAAGGACGAGTACTAAAAAGCACTACAAGAATGACAACACTTCTAGGAAATACATGCGAACTATATACATGCACCGTACCATCGGCCACATAGTTTGACGATTAGTTGAGTGTGTTCCTCGTGTCTCTGGTTCCGCGCAGCCGAGCTGCGAACAATAAAGTTAAATGCACTGAACAAGTGATAACAGCGGATCAGTGGTAGCCATTATTTTTTGAAAGGAGTTGGACCATGAAGTTGCGAAATGAACATTATAAGTAAAACAAAGTGGGTCTTGCAACGTTGGCATATATCAGTATATGGACTGCTTAAACTAAGGTGCTCTAAAGATCGATCAACAGGTTTGATAATTACTGTGATCTCAGCCTGTCGGGAAATCTTAGTCGTGTGGCTGTCGATTGGAAGGCAGTTACTGGACAGTTACTGTCTCCTATGGATGTACCCAGGTAACCTGAGCATTACTCACAGGTGAAAGGAGCTGATTGTTTGCATATGGCAGTTCACCCATGTCTAACGCGAGATCAGTGATGGACACTTTTGCCTCCTGAAAGCGTAGTCGAATTTCCATATATCTCTTCTAGTTTAACATGTCTCGACATTGCTTTCGCGTGTTCCCACATCAATTTACAATTTCCCGAGGGGTTTCCCTGGGGTTCAGCGACGACCGAGGTCGTGCCACTAATGTACGCGTGGGTAGGCTGACAGATACAGAGATTGGTCCTCTCTTTTGGAGTGATGGAACACAAGTCCATCTAGTGCGAGTAGCAAACAACTCGACATGACCCAGTTGCCAGGCTAATGGTTAATCTGTGCGCGGTGACCACTGATCACGTAGGGGTGCTCGTACGGCGTAAAATTCATACGGACATCACCGGCGAACCAGTCTGTCTTCCGTTGGTACATAAACAATCCATCCAGATTGGTACCGGTATTGGTCGTCGTCGCCCAAACAGCCAGATAAATCGGGCAAGCTCTCTCACAGTATAGCCATCTGGATAACAGTCAGATGACGGCTTCGACGGCTGATGGCAGAAGTGACACACCCAGGACAATTGACTGATCACGATCTCCAAGCCTAAGCAAATTATACTCCCGGAGTAGGTGGAAGCTGTTGCAGGTTCATTCTGGCTTTAGATGGCCTCGGTGTGATTCACGCAAGACAAACTACAACATCTGAGTTGCACATTCGTTCGATGATGGCACATAGCTAGCTTAATTAACTGTATTCCACCACTACGGAAAATCGGCTCGGTGATGGACATTAAGAGTTGACTAAATGTAGAAATTTATCAACTGGTTGGTTGTGATGCCCCGGCCGAACGATTCACAATAAAAACCGACTACTTGATGCACACCATCTATCTGCTCCTTTTTCATCAATATTTCCTTAGAGGTATCTGTTAAAGGGGCAAGCTAGCCACCAATCCTGATTAGTCTCAACCCTTTCCACTGTTCTATCGACTGATTCATTCTGCGAAGGTTTTTATCAACCTCGTTACACGCGTCATACATATACGGATTGCCACTGACGTTTAACTCTTCCCCAAGAACACAGGTCTGGTACTTCTGTTGCTCGAACCCATAAACTTGGGTTCACTGCATAGTCGATCAGCGCAGCATGAGTTAGAAAACTTGTCTTCATCCTTGGATACTGATCGCCCAAGTGATCAAGGGTGAATGCCACTTATCAGTCCATCATTTCTCAGTTGCCCCCACGCGTAACCTTCACTCGTTTATTTCACTGTTCACTAAATGTGGACCGATTCGATATTGATATACGCAAAGGAAAGTTGGTTTATTTTGACTCAAATTTTCACTGACTACCCTTTTGCCCAACTGTGCATAGGACTCATGCATCCCGTGACTGGCAAGCCTTCAACCGAAAAAGTCCGGTATGCCACTGGTAACATAATGAACCAACCGAACAATGCACGATAGGAAACAACTGCCGGTTATACACTTATCTGTTTCGTTTCACCAAAGTTTTCTAAGAATAATTCACCAGTTGTAATAGGTTTAGGCTTTCCCCGCATTGCTCTCTTCGTTGCTCCGTTCCATGATGGTTTTCGTTAAAAACCTCACAGTTCTAACCTGTAGTGTCACTATCCAAAATGAAATTGAACATGTGTACTTAGACATATAACCGTAAACCCACGGTGCTAGGACTACTGTGACGTCGGATGTTTAGTGCTCGAACACAAAACAACACTATCCCAGTCAGATGTCCTCACTGTTGAGTACTTTCTAATAGAATGACAGAACGTGTTTTATCATGTGGTATTAATTACCATCACCACACTTCTGGCCTCCTGAGCTGACTCTTCCAGATACCTCAAATGTCACTCTCGTTGAGAAAGCACTTCTGAAGGATCATGTGCGCGTGCGAGACCATACATTTGTCGCATCGGTTGCTTTACTTGTTTGATCACCCCCCACACTCTCGATTAGGTCAGCACCGGAGAGTAGAGCGCCAGTCGTAGGAGCTTTCCACCGACATATGATATTCGAACATACTTTCAAGTTCCGTGATCCTCAAGACTATCAAAAATCGTCCGCAACCAAACTTGACACGTTGCCTTAGTGCACGAGCCACGTTTGATGAAATGTGTCTTTAAGCCTCGTATTGCCTCCCCGGCTGCTGTTAACAGTAACATGTGCCTTCTGTCCACATACTGCTCTCCCGTGGGTGCGATTACGCCATTGTACTATAGCCAAGAAGTGGCGCTGTTACAGAGGTTCGATCACATTCATCCTCTTTGTTTCTGCGTGAGATAACTTTTAAACACATTCTAGCTGATGTTTGCTCGACGGGTTTGATGGATTCCCGCTTCAAAATACCCAGCAATTTATTTTGTTCATGTGGTTCTTAAGTCATCTTGGCCCTTCTGCATCTCATTCCACAATCCTTCCTAGGTTCTTACTTCTATGAGTTCGGTTCTACATAAGTGCGTGTTTGGCTTCCGGCTTCGCTATAACCGCTGAACCCTGGTTTTGGACAACAAAACGAATATGATCTAATGATAAGCTGTAAATTGACTTGCATTCAAAAAGGGTACAACTCATCGTTGCGTTTCGTTAAGATAAACCAGAAGTGCGCGTGCCACTTTTTCCCCTCACCTTCCTTATCCATTGTGAACCCGAAGCAATGAGCGTAATGTTGGCTTGTGCGAAAGTTCTCTGTAGCCCAAAGGAACAGTGCTGGTCAGTCCAGTACCAAGCTTCCGATCTTTTCTACTTTGATGATGGCGCTCGGGAACACTTGTTGCATTGATCCGAAGAACCTTGATCATTTGAACTTCGACGTATTCGGACACATCTGCCGGACAGACCAAAGGAGAACAACAAGAGGGACGACGAGGGTTGTATCGCACTGTTGGCTGCGTATCAGCGCCTAGCCAATCAGGCACAGCCCTGTGATTGTATGGAGGAACCATTACTCTTAAGCAGTGTCCGAAGAAAACCCTGAATTGTGTTGCCTCACAGATCAGACTGTTGAGTCAGACACTTGATTGAGTCTCACAACCTAACTCCTTTCCACGGCTTAAACGACCAGGGAGTACTCGAAGTTATCCTCGCTTCAACAAATCACTTCACTTGTGTTTGTCCTCTTCCGGTGTGTAGTTGCCATTTTTTAGGTCCAGAACAGTTGGTACATATTGGCGCTTGTATTTATCCTCACTTCTACGACTAGATCGCTAAAGTGCTTTGGCCAACACCTTCGAGTCTAAAACTGAATGTGCCTCACGTCTTCGAAACACTCCTTTACGATCCTAGCATTCTTCATTTCACCCGTCAATAATTCTAATGTTTGTCGCTCCCTCCTCAGGGTCTCTGGCAAAGATAAATGCGGATCCTGCGGTCAAGCTGGGATGGGAATCACATTGAGCCCTGAAGCTAGACGAAAAGGACGTTGCTTATTTATTGTGTTTGCATGTGCGTAACAGATCGTGGTGCAGGTGGTTTCAGGAAAGCCTTTCACGGTGTCCTCTTTGATCTTCTGAGACACTTGTTCATTTTATTTCAGAATGTGAGAGGACTGGCTCGCGTGTCCGATCTCCGGAAGCGACGTACTAACATTGGCGATCGTCTCTTGTAATCATTTTGGTCTCACTGACTATATGTCGAATTACGCATTTAATCAGCAACGCTGATAAAGTGTCGCTTGGATTGGAAACGTGCAACTCCCATGGACGCAAACTGATCTTATCACCGTCATTTCGGAATACCCACCTTCTCTCTGCTCATGCCTTGTTCTTCCCCGCTTTGCTTTATCACCTGCCCAGATATTTACTGATAAACATAAAACATTCAGTTGGAAAATATGTGGCGTGTGTATACGAGGCTTCTATCAGACAGCACTGAGATTTGAATCGCCTTGCACGTGGCAGTGCAGTGATCCAAACGAGCAGTTGACCGAAATTTCATCAACTGTGCGAACCTATTATGAAGTGATCTCCTAGAGAAGTACCGCAGATATGGCAGAATTGGAGTTCTGCTGATTCAACAGAACTCGTAAACAAACCTCGGCTGATCCTCTCGATTTTAAATGCGACAAAAACCGTCGTGAATTGTAACGCAAAATTACGGAATCTGCGTTAGCACCATGCGGCTCATTTAGTCAGACGAGTCAAATGAATCAATAAGCACTTTTGGCAAAGGATAGTCGGTAATAATGCGATAGCATATGAAAAGAAGTGGCCTGCGAATTTGAGGAACACTCCAACTGGCCTGAGCCAGCTCTTTCAACTGTGGATGATGGGAGCTGTGCTGTTTGTTATAACGTTCCCTGCAGCCCTCCGTGGGAAACCAGTGCTTAACTGCCACACAACCATGAAGAAACAGCAAACCCTATATAGAAAAAGAGAAGGAAAAAGAAGGGAACGGGAAGGGACCTAACTACTGAAAATGACTACGTCCATATTCAAACATTCAACATCAAGGTGCCTACACCTTGCAAACAAACAACTGAGCTGCAAGTGAGAGTAAGGCGTGATCAGCGAGACAGCTTCCTTACGGCTTTCAATGCCCCGCGTCATTAAATGCACTCACTTCACAGACAACTCGGACAAATAACGACAACATTCACGCCACTGAGCTCGATTAGCCGCCATCTCACCTAGTGTCTCGCGACTCACAGAGTCGCGAGGGCTCCAACCCGGGAGACGAACACGACCCACGGCGGCCAACCCCTTGGTGAACAACTTCATTTCTCTACGCCAGGTCATTGTCTGACCACCTCGCACCCTACACCAGTCGGTCGCAGTGTCAGCGAACAGTGCTCGGTGTGGAAGACGACTAGCTGGCATCCTTAATACATGACCTAACCATCTAAGCCTGTGTAAACGTAGAGATTGGACAAGAGAACTCGTCTGACAATCACTACCAAACACCCGCTTCCTAACCTCCTCGTTACTTACGCGCTGATGCCACCCGATACGAGCGATTGAACGCAGACATCGGTGGTCAAATACTTGAAGACGGTTCACGTCTTCTACCCTGAGCGGCCAGGTCTCGCTGCCGTAAAGTAATACGGCCCTCACCGTTGTCTTATATACACGACCTTTAAGCTTCAGAGAAATACACCTCTGTCGCCAGAGATGCCTCAAGTTAGCGAATACCGCCCTAGCCTTAGAGATACGCGCTTCTATTTCATTCCCTACACCTCCACCGCTGCTGATGCAGCTTCTCAGGTATACAAACCGGTCAACAACCTCCATGACTACATTATCTAACATCACATCTACGTGGTCACAGCAATCCTGCAGAAGCACTTTGCATTTTGAAGCTGCAAAGCGCATTCCGAAGTATTTAGCAGAACGCGAAATAGCGTCCAGCATTACTTGTGCCGATTGAAAGTTGTCAAACAGCAACACGAGGATTGTGGAAGCACATGATGCATTCGCCAACTCATTTGTGGCATGGCGAAGCGTCCGCTTTTGGAATAAAGCTATAATTTCACCATCGTTATCATAGAAATACATCATAGTTTACAGTGCTTGCGTACGTTTATTTTTTTCCCCATGGATTAGAGGCCTGGCTTGTTCGTGTGGAAGATGCATCTGGGCTCTCGGTCATCTACCGCCTTTACTCCCACCACTTAGCCAGTATCAAATGATCTGACTGTGTGACTAACTTGACAGTCCATCGGCTTGTATTTGAGAACTCTAAAAGTTCGCGTTCGATAACCGAGATAATGAAAATTCACAGTCATGTGTCGACTAGGTGTCTACTGCATCTCGCATCGTTCAGCGTGGTCGGAATAAATCACGAAGCGATTATGTGATGACGTGTTCTCGACCTATAGAAACTTTAATTGCTTTGCTGAGCAGAGCTAATAGGGGTCGTCTGTTCGGCGTTCATACAATTGGTTGGAAAGCTCTGATGTGGCGATGCGACATAATTAGTGGCAAGTCTGTAATGACTTCAGTTTCTGTTTCTTACAGCCCCAATATTTCTCGCTCTTTCCTCCTATCTCTTGTTTCTCGTCCCTTCTCCATACATTCGTATTTGTCTGTTACACTGCTACCTCGTAAATCATTATCAAAACCAATGGCAGCCGAAGTTATATTACCCTTTGGTACGGCTCACAACTGAAAATGGTGTGCACGATCAATCAGCCACGGTACTTTCGGATTAAGCGCCATTTTACATATCTAGGCAGCAATGGTGCGAACAACACAAGATTTGGAAAGGTATGGTCCGCCCACCACTTGACCACAAACAACTAATAATTTCTCGAGCATGCTTGCGTTCACCTCTAGTTTAGTTTTTGGACCTAACAACCTTGTCACAGTTCTCTTCCTACCTGGGCACAGTTTTATCCGTAACCTTTACGTTCTGGTCATGCCACACGTGTTATCTAAGCATTTCTCTTCTTACCTCTAAACTGTTTTGTTTTTCTGATGAGTAGTCCGGGATTTGGTTTATCTTCAAGTTGACCATCACTCACGTTTGATCGCAGCGTTCGCATTCAGATAGACTTTCCAGCCAGCCTCTTTCGAAAAGAAGCACTAGACTCGAGTTTCGCTCTCATTAGAGCTCGTCAGTAGTGCATATCCTTGCCACGGCCGGGATTTGGACTACGGCCATTCCAATCATGAGGCAACCGTGTTGACCACTGCGCCATTCACCTCACATTAGGCGCGACCGAATTATCAAATCTGAACGCTCAACCACTCTCGCTTGTGAGCAATGATCAGGTTGCCCGATCGTTCGAGAGGAGACAGTTTTGTTTTCACTTTGGTGGCTGTATGATGTTACACTTAATAACGTTCCTTCTCCGGGGCAGGAAGAATTCCCCCATTTAATTCAATTGCGGTTTGCTGAGGCGGTCGCAGTCAATCGACTGAAACCGACCTTGTGTGTTCAGAAACAATTGCTCGTAAACTTGACCCTTCCCTGGACCTAGTGACCTTTCCTAAACCATCAATTGGCCATCCACCCTGCTCCCCCAACTGATATAAAAAACCAGTTTCATGTTATTGTAAATTTGGTACTGACGAGTCAATACGAAATGCTTGCATCTGCCAGTTTTCGTGTTCTAACGGTTTTGTTCAAACTTCTGAAGGGAATGAACTGTTTCTACTTCAATCGTGTTTTCATCTCTTATGTGAAGTCTCGTCTCGTTCGATAATCCATGCAAAAATTTATTTGCCATTCCGTCTAACTAACTCTTGAGTTGCACGACCAGACGCCCTTTCAGAGGTTAAATAACCAAGCTTCACGTTTCAAACTGCCGCTTTGGTCGCGCGAGAATTGCGTCGACGAGTATATACCTCGATAATAGTAGTTTAATGTTTCTCGGTTAAACTATTCAGAGTACCGCACTGCTTTTCTGGGTTGTTCCCTTTTCCCACAGGTAACGTTACGTAACGGGGGTGGGGGGTGAGTGGCACACGGGAAGCCATTTAACACAAAAATTTCGCAAAAGTGCATTCCGATTGATGCAGTTTATTGTCTCCAAGATCACTTCGTCCAATTATCCCGTTGTTTTAATGGTGATTCCGTCATATGCATGAAGTCGTGCTCAGACAACAATTGTCGAAAACAATTAGTCGAAGGAAGTCTTCCACTGAAATGCATCGGTTTCTGCAAGTGTGCAATTAAATGGCATGAGCTGATCTAAACTGTATACGCTTTCTACAAGAAGACTCGTCTGTTGCCGCACACAAATTTCACTAATTAACAAGCGGCATTGTGTTATTTGCATCGCAACCTCCAACCTGTTTATCTGCGTCTTCGGCAGCATCTAAATGAACATCGGATTTGGCTGTTTTATTCATTTGTTCGTGTATGTCATCTTATAGTCCTGACCCTTTCTGCTACCTTGGCGTGGTGGTCAGGCTTGCGTGCTGTTTATATCCTGAGGGCTGTGCTGACTGTGACTTCGGTCCTTGCGGGTTCAACCTTGTCAGATTGGCCGAAAGGGAGCAGCCAGACAAAAAGCAGTTGCGCGAGTGTCTGTGGACTTCTATCCATTCCTTTCTTCGGCTTTGTTGGTGCATTGTATGATGAATGGTCTGCCTGGCTTTTCATAGTCCAATGAGAAGTTTGCTTTTAATCCCTATCTTCTTGAGGTTGCACTAACCTGCACTCCTATACTGCAATGCTTCTTGTATTACACTTCAAAAATCTTTCTTCTCAGTGTAGATCTCGTCATTGCAGCCTCTCTCTGTTTAGTTTCCGAGAGATAAGAGTTTCCTTTCCTTATTAGCCAATCAAGTGGCTAACCAGCAATGGCCGGCTGGACAGAAAGGCCCCACTGGCACACCTCCCAGTCTTATTCCTTCGGGTTTACACTGGATATGTGGTGTGTTGGTGGAACTGCAATTGGTGCAGCGCAAGCCAGTTGCAGTGATGGATAAGCGCAGGCGTCCTTTGGCTTCGATCACTGTGACAGGCTAATCCGAATCGGATGCCGCCAACCGTAGGATAAGTGTAGGTGCAAATTTGTATTAGTCCTGAACGAGTGCTTTCCGCTTACTACACGCAGTGAGTCTTCCATGCGGATTTCTTGTTTTCGCTGTAACTTCTCGTAGACTGCGCGGGAATTGTGCTCTGCGTTGGGATTCAACATTTACCTGAACCCTACTACACCAGCACGCGCTATCACGTTAGGTAATGTCTTCATCTAGCGATCTGTTTGTTCCGATTCATGACTTATGACTTCTTAAAAGACTTTTCAAGACTGTCCAGGATTTCTTAAAATATTCTCGTAAAGTTCCTACCTCATTCCGGTTGTCCTTTTCCGTATAAATTGGGTCCTTCTCTTACGCACCTTTAAATTGTAGCAAGTCTCCAAATTTTCGCACATTCGTCACGGCCGATATAGGAGACTTCCTTCCGGTTGTGGCTTTTAATTGTAGCACGCGAAGTGAAAACGTTTCGGACTGTCATTTTTCATTGCTGAGGTGCCATCATACTACCTGTTGGTTAGTTTGAAGTCCCTTGGCTCCATGGCTCCTTTTGCCATGAAGTGAACGAAAACAAATGGGCCTAACTTTTCCCCCTTGCTAAGTTATGTTATACCATATGTTGATAAAAACCGAAGCTGATTGTATTCACTAACGTATGCAGCCCAAGGCTCTCGTGATCTATAGTATACACAGCTGGATAAAGTGAATTACGATTGTTCTCACACGTTTTTTTATTTTACTGAAGGTTAGTGCATTCACGCAAATACCCTAGTTTGCACTTGCCGGTCAACGAAAGATGAATCACTGGCTACCGACCCTCAGGTGTTTTGATAACCGATAACATCTTCATACCGAGCCTATTTGTGCTCACGCACTTAAGTGTCATTTTCTATTCTTGACTTAATTACTTACTGGCACTGGCATGGCTTTTTTGGGACGAAAATCGCGTATCCTCTATCTCAAGTGTCACCGTTTGAGTCTGGAAAATCTATTCGACTTCAGTTCATACGTCTAGTGAAATTTCATACAACTTGCTTATCTTGTCACGAAATATCTTTTAGTCTCTTTATGCCGTGCGTTTTCCTGTTGATTTGTTCTGGGTCGGTTCGTGTATTTATTGCGACTTAATGTACAAGTAGGTAATTTTAGCTACCCCACATTAAACCGTCCACATGATCCGGGTTCAGTGAGCCAGAAACATTTGTCATGTGCATTGAGTGGATTGAATTGGGTGTTACCCACTTTCTGTTAGGTCCACATGTTGACGTTCATCTGTTAGGCACATCGTCATCAGTAACACGAAATTAGCCAACGGCTACTTTCCTGCGACCTTGTGTTTCCTTTCGGGCCGTTTTCACTGTTTCTGCTATTCGCCACTTCGTTGTGATGCCGACACCTAACACGTTGCCCTTGGTTTGGCATATGTATATATTCAGTTGGTGCATATATGTATATTATATAACATGCGCCGCAATGTGTTTTATACATGCATATGGTATAGCCTGTTAGGTTTATAACTCCCGTTCTCCCCATTTTTCGCCAGATCCGCTTTTTTGGCGGAACGCATGAGCGGGCGCTAGTTAAGAAGACAGATACACGCCCGTTTCACGTCCCCGCTGATGAAATAGGTGTCCTTCGACGAAGCAATACATCCGGGGCTCTTTCTGGCGGTGGATTTGAACGTGCATGGAATGAAGTTAGCAAGCTACAAGCAAACATAGAAAGTGGTTACTACACCCATTCGTCAGGCGAAAGTGATTTACCTCCCTCGGACGAGGACTACTCGGATGAAATCTATCTTGGTCCTCGGAGGGGTTCGTTAAATAAATCGTCGCGAGCCAATCGTACCGATAGTCCTCTATCCTCCTCTGCTTCTCACAATACCAAAAAAGTTAAACGGAGGTAACTCATCTTGTTTTTTGTTCCTGGTTCGTTTGTTTGCCGTTTGATTAAACCAGAGTAACAGTACCCGTGTGGTGTATACTCCAGTTGTTGCTCGTTATTAGATGCATGTAGCCAAACTTAAGATATCAGGCCAGCTGAGATTTCGTGGTACGCTTCGGTATACCGTGTTAGCTGAACATGGTCTTCATTTGAGTGGGTAAGTGCTATTTAATTTATGGATGTAATGAGGGTGCTCCGTTGAACCGTGCTCATCCGTGTAATACGCAAAGAACTTGTATTTCACTTGTTTGCGAACACCGACTTATCGCTTGCTGTGAGCTCGCGATATCACGAATCGCACCGAAAATAGTTTGACTCCTGTTTACCTCTACTTCCTAAATCTGAGTAGGCTAGTAGTACGATCCAGACTCCACACCATGTCCAGTACACTGTCACAACAAATGTCTAGAGGTGTGCAAGTTGTGACGACTACTGTTGTAGTGAGTTGATCTCGAAAGGTAACCTTATAGTTTGCACAGTTTCATACTGATACAGTTGCTTCAACTAACTTCCTTAGCTGTTTGTTCCCTTAGTTGACGCCTCATCTTTGCTCGCTCTCTCTTCGATGTGTAGTACAAACAGCATGGCCCCCCACAGTCTCTGCGGTTTTGAAACTATTCATTTCTACATTCTGTTAGCATCTACAGTCTCCTTTGTGAAATTATGGAGCATATGTGACTGCTTATTAGGTTCACCTTGACAGTTGGTGCACGCAATTTTCACCTCGTTGCTTTTATTAGACGGTTCTGTTTTATTCTGAATCCAGTATCAACGGAGGCTAGTAGGTGTCATTTTTGGCTGGTCCAGTGACATTCGGTATATAATAATCAGCAACATTGTAACTGCTCAGTGATTCCGACTACTCCTATCGTGTTGTCCATATTTGGACAACTCGTCAGGATCCAGCTTTCCACACGTGATCCAATTTATAGCGTAGCGGTCAAGATACGGAACATTGAACATACTTAGAGTTCCTCAGGATTGGTTGACATGCCATTAGTTATTTTAGCTACTGTTTGTTTTTCTTAATGGGTTACTTTCACTCTATTAACGTCGTGAATATTATTAGGTTATATTATTAGGTTAGGCTTATTACTACCCCTAATATTGAAGTCTGAATTCTATAGTATTCAAATCGCCTGTGGCACAATTTCCGGCGTAGGCTAGCCGTTATAGTTGTTTAATAACTTACATCGGGTTATAACCGTGTTCTTGTGCTTTGTTATATCTCAGTTGGTTTCTTCCATCCGCTAATCATTTCGATATTGTCATTCACCCGACAGCTTATAACCTGTTTGTGTGTAAATCTGCTTAAAACATTTGACCAGCTTCATGTATTAGCAATGTGTCCTTTAGTTTACTTCCAGACTGATACGTTTGTATTCCACACCTAGTTCAAGACGTCACGTTCAAAATCTGCCTATTTCAAAATTATTCACAAGTAGTTTGTTACAAAATTGAGTTGTATGGATTCACCATTAAAAAACGTATACTTCAACTCTGAGCTTATTTCTTAGTGTAATTAACGGTGTTTGACCCAACTGGTGTACATCTTGCTCTGTCAATCCCCACTTGTAGAATATTCATCTTGTGAGAACCTCCAGTGAGGCAGGTTAACATCTTGTTTGGCTTAATTTCACGTATTTCTTTCATTTCACTACACTTTGCGTAATTCGCTACCTGAGAACGTTGTGCATGTCGCCAACCTAGAATAGGCCGTGACGATCATACGTTCGCTTTACTTTACCCATGCTGTTGTTCAGGCGGCACACTTCGTCGAGCAGCCATCAAACTACCACTAGTGCAACCCCCACAAGCGACGCGCCTTCCCCCGTTCCATCTACGGCTATCACACGAATTACCCAGCCACAGACTGTTACTAAAAGTTTCAAATCTCACAACCGTGGAGTTGATGGTCTATCCAGTGTGTGTCATAACGATCGGAAAAAAGTTCCCTCCAGATTGTCGATGCCTTCCGCGCTGCCAGGTACCCCAGGAGCGGCAGCAATATCTGCACTTGCCGAAACAAAGGCCGCGATGGCTGCCGCCGTAGGTGGTCCGCATAGAGCTAGTGGGGCGCTGACAACAGATCTGTTCAGTCTCACTTCCAAACACGATTCGGTGTTGGATCATAAAATCCGTACGTCCGTAACTTCCCACAGACCTCTTACTGCCAAAACGTCTCGTGGTCGCAGAGGTCCGGGTCGCCCGCCAAAAAGTGATAACCAGGTTCGGAAGGCGTTACCACGGAAAAAGTCCCCGAGTTCCTTGTCCGCTTCAATTTCTTCGAAAAGTATCTCTTCGTTATCGTCAGATTCTGGATCCGACCTCGAAAACGGTGCTCATGCAATGTCAGGTGCCAGCGATGATTCAGAGAATAATTGGCTTCCAAAGGTAAGCCTTTGCGACCTTTGGTCGTCCGATCATACCTGGTTTTCTGTAGCCGTCCGCGATATTATCGCTCGTCCAAAACGTGGGACTATTTTTAATTCAGCTGTGTAAATAAATTTTCCCTCTGCACAACACTCAGATCTACGCTTCAGATGTTGCGTGGTTTGCCCTACAACAATTATTGTTTATCCGTCACTTTATCGTCTTCTATTGTTTCGTCGTTCTCCCCGTTTTTTTATTCGACTTCTGTCTGTCTGTTCATACCGATACAATTTTCCAGTATTGTTTCGTACATCTTTTCATTCATGCACTGATCCGCAATTGCTAGTCTTCAGTTTAGCTTTGTGGTGAGCATCAACGATATTCATCGATTGCCAGAGGATGAACTGTTTGCACCCCGCACTTGTGCAGACCTCGGTTTAGCTGTCGATAGACTTAGTTATCAAGGACCTCATTCTAATTAGTCTCAAACGTCCCAGGTTGGATTCGAGGTTTTACGGTTTTTAATTAACCTTACATGTTGATGGTGGCAACCATCGACTAGGTGTCCACAAGTGATACTTTGTCCCTCAGATACGTGGTGGAGCCTGTGCCAATAATTTATCCAATAGGGTGTACGAACTTTCTGATCAACCTAGTACGCAAATTTTCTACCGTGTTTAACTAGACTTGACATTTTGTTCACGGCTTTTGGTGAGGACGTCGAGTCTTTGTTCGTGCGAAGGCGCTCATTTTTCGACACTCCTAATTCAAGGGTATTTTTGAATTTTCCATTTGCTGATGCCTTTTTTCTGTTGTCTAAGTATCACCTTAATACATTTTTTATTTTAGAAGAATACGTCACGACGAAAAATCAAGAAACAACCACGCGGCCGATCTAAAACAGCCGGTCTTTCAAAACTGGGTACGTTAACCATCTTGTTTTTCATGTTTGTATAGTAGTCTGGCTAATTTTGTCGCTAGAAAGACCATTCTTTTTCTTTGAATTTTGAATGCCCAAACAGTCGTGATCTGCACAGAAGTCTTTGAACATATTAAGGGCCTTAGGGTGTAGTTTTTTCAGTGTTACTTCAGTGTTTAATAATGTTCTGAAGAACGGTGAGTCCTAGAGCTATTAGTCAACGAGGTGACAGTCTCCTTTTTGTAAAACCAACTCTATTGAACAACGGATCCGACTTCTTACACCGCATAGAGATCTACCCACAGTTTGTAGTGACGTTTGTCTACGACAAAGGCACACCAACAGTCTCCTGTATCAAGATTGCTCATGAACTGAATATGAAAGCATTTTGAAGCTCGAGATTTTCAGACCTTCAACTCCAGTTCATAACTTCGATACATGGAAATCTTTCTGTTAATCATATGAATCCAGATGCACCAGTTTTTCAGTCATGACTGTCCTAATGCTGACGCTAACCAATACACGCGAACAGGTGTTGTGACCACAAAAGACGCTTGGCCCTGCGAAGTTATTCATTGTGTGAACTTTCGTACATGTTATGTTAAAACAGGTCCACTAACACGTACACTCATTTGCATGGCTGACGTGCATTTACACACATTGGGTAGCAGTACGTTGTCATTCACCCTGGTGGCACATCCTCCATAGTGCGTACACTATTCCAATAGTCGTTTCTGGTCCCTCGTCTTCCTGGCGTTAAGACTTGTCCTTTAGTTCCGAATGTATGCACTACACTACTCCTGTCTGCCTGTTATACATCACAAGAACAAAATTAATGTCTCATTCTTCGTTCTGTTGGTCGTAGCCAATATTACCTATCATTCTGTCGTTCACATGCACTTTCCCTGCCCACCATCTCAAAAGTTAGTCCGCACACCGTTCTCGTTCACAGAGGCACATGCAGTTCCTCTGTGATGAAAGCATAGACACGCAAATGCCCGGTAAAATCGTTCACCACCAGTGAGCACTCTGGAAACTTAAAAAGGTGTTTATTAGAATGCCCACTTAAAGCATAGGTGTTGAGACGAAATTGAGCTTACTGTTCTATGTGACCCCCTACTTCGAGTACGACCAACAATACAAAGACGGAACTGCCGGTCGGTCGCGCTTACACTTCAACAAGTGCTAAATGTCCTTGCTGCGAGTTGAACCTAGATCACAGATTAGTTGCCATTGTTCAAATACAGCTCACAATGTCAGCACGAATTACACGAAAACAACTGTGCACACCAGGGTGCCTCTTTGCAGCAATCTTCTTGAGGGGAAACGTAAATCGGTTTCTCTAGGTGATAAATTCCCATGTGTGCTTCACTCTTAGTGCGGCATATTAAAAAAGGAAACCTTGTGTGTCGCGAACTATCGTAATTCATTGCGTTTGCTGTTTCACGGCTATCTTCCGTGACAATACGATTAGGCCACCCTGGGGGTCGTTAACTTATGGTTGCTGATCCGTGTTTCTTCTTTACACATACTTTCAGATCATCATCTGTTTGTCATTGTCTTTCTCGTCTACATTACCTATTGAATTCTGATGCGGAAAACATCGGCATTCACAGGGTCGAAAGTGTGCAAGTATTCAGAAATCAGAATTAGCAGCTTGGCCTATCTATTTAATAGCTGGTCTTCCGCCTTTATCCATGTGAATTGCGTCCATTTTCTTAACGGTACCTTCAGACATGGATTGATATTAAGTGAACTTGGATTGTGGAGAACTAACCGGAGATAATCGTTTGAGTGCCATGGTAAATGCGTGGTGCTAAGTCAGTTCAGTCCCAACCCAAGGTTAATCAGTCGAAAACAGATCTATAATGCAATCGGTTATGTTCTGTCCATGCGATATGAGTCGGGTTAAGGCGGTCTGTCATTCCCACACCTAATGACACTGAATACTGCCTACGCTGGTTTTACATTGTCTGAATTCACCATTCTATGAGACGAGCTACCATACTATTAAGCAGATCAAATTGACTCGAATTGAGACTACGAGCATCTGGCTTCACATGGCATTTGGCGACAACGACAGTTTTCAGACGCCACAGCTAACCTGAGGGGAAATATGTGATACTCGGTATTAGGATCTTCAAATAGCCCAAGAAATCGTACTTGAATTGAAACCTCCCACGCAGGTGATAAGTAGACCTGGTACTGGTAGCAGTAAGCAGTTGTTATTCATGAATTGTACGCCGAATTTATGGATGTACAACAGTCTTGAAGAAATCACAGCCTGTCATTGGCTGATCTTATTAACGCGTGCAAAATCACAAACTGTATGTTAATTGGTGAAATACGGAACAGATGAATTGGCGAATAACGAGAGGCACAAAACTGAGACCGTTCGTCCAATCCTGATGTATCTTTAACGCGATATTTGGATTGGCAGTTCCTCAGATCTTCTGTTGTGTCGGGGTTTGGATAATCGGTGAATCGAAATGTCCACCACAAACTGTCATCCACTAATGATCAAACCCAGAGCGAACACGATCTAGTTGTTTCATTCAACTAGGTTTTGCTTAAACCCATAGAGCCTTTCAAACAATGTTTCTCCTCTCTCACAATGCGGTAGATTGTCTTCGTTCTACTAGCCGATTCTGGTGCTAACATGCATGTAGGTGCTTAAAATTCCCCGTCTTTTCGATCAAAACTTATGAGCTCCAACCTATCGTGCCTATTTCCGGTTGCTCCTCTTGTCTCGCTCCGAAACTTACGGAACGTGTGCGGCCTATATTACCAAAGAGGCTATTGAACTGTATCATCAGTCCTTAACTAACGAGGTGGACCTTTTATCTAAAGTGTGTCTGTGCGTTTTCATTGTGGCAGTTAAGCATTAGTGTGAACCACTGATGTATTGCTGTCTATGATGATGATGATGATGATGATGATGATGATGATGATGATGATGATGATGATGATGATGATGATGATGATGTGCGTTTTCATTAGACACTCACATTCCTACAAGTTTTCTCTGTTTGATTCGTTTTTCACTAGCTAATGAGACGACACGGTCTGCCATGTTGAGCTCGGATGCTGAGAATACAAGCGACCTTTGGCCTGAGATTCCCGGTCGCCCGACGAAACTCGCGGTGCGTTCCAATTCTGACGTGTGCTAATTAACCTTATTTTCTGTCCCAGTTTCTTCGGGTTCATCGCACTTCGCTTGTTTCGGTAGTTCAGTGGTAACGACGCACGATTGTCGTGTACGACATTCATTTGTCATGGTGTCTTCCCGAAACTTCGGGGCATCCACGCACGGTGACAACATTCGTTGCTTTTTCGATTATTTTTCCTCAATTCGTCTTTACAATTGCGTGATTTTATCTGTTTTCCACACATAATGGCCTTCATCCCATTGTATGACGTCAGAGTTCCCAGTCTGTTCTTTTTGCCTCTTCACGTGAATTACTTGAATAAACAGTTCATCTGAGCTCATACTGGTAGTTTGTGGACACTCGCGCGCGATATAGCTTTAGTGCCTACAGGAAACCTAGGATAGATTTACATTCGTTGTTGGTTCTGTGCATCGTCTCTTACGTGTCCGTTATCTCTGACGAACTTGGAATGTCACCTTGCCCTCGAAATTAACCTACTGCCTTGTTATGATCAGTTATTTACTTCTTACGGCATGTCCATCACTCCCGTTTATTCTGCAGAGTCCTACTCGTGGGCGGCCCCGCTCTCGAAATCTAAAAAATGTCATATCACCAGCTAAAATGACAATCGCCAGGCTGAAACGGTCAGATGTATCCGGAAAAAATTCAGCTGTCGAATCTGGTGGTAAGAAAACGAGAAGGTCGTCCAAACATGGTAATATGGTGAATGATCTTAACGACAGACGTGATGAGGATGACGAACTGACGGATCGTTGTTGCTCTCCCACAATTGGAGCGGATTCTCCAGCGCGGATCGGTCGAACTCAACGTGGTCAACAGCGGCTTACATCCCATTCTCAAAGTCCGTCTCTCCAGTTATCTCCGGGTCGCAAAAACTTGCCGGTTGGTCTTGGCGCCTCCGTCACTGTCAAGCCTTCACCTACAAAACGCACAAGCAACGCCACTCCGAAACGACGTTCATCGCCTTCCAGTAATTTGAGCTCTTATAGCTCACCATCCACCTCAGACGCAGATAGTGACAGTGGTTTTACTAACCGACGTAGAACACTAACTGGCAAAAACGGCGAAGAGGATCGCAAGTTTCGTAGTCCGACGCGCAATAGCCTGGGCACTAAAGAAATGAAAATATCCGGAACGAGTGGTACAATGCTTCGACGACCACCCTTTGCACCACCACTTGCGGGCTCAAATGCATCCAGTGGTATGGGAGCGAGGCTCCCAACTGATGCCTCGAACTTGACGGCAGCGACAGAGTTACTGTATGCCTCGCGTCAGTGGTCTAATGTATCCGGAGTCCACGATCATACAGGCTCTTCTACAACACCCACTGCTGCAGTTTTGGCTGCGGCCGCCAGCTTGGCTGGTTCCAACCATCCCCTAGCAGGTGCGTTGGGTACGGTCGCTTCTGGTTTATTGACAGCCAGTTCTTCTAGCGCATCTGGTGTGAGCAGTCTGCCAGCACATGGAGTAGGCTTGTCGACTTTGCCGAGGTCGCATCTGCCGCCAAATAAGCGGGCTGCGGCTGCGGCTACGGCCGCTGCTTTGAGCGGAACAGGCAATGGACTCACTGCCACCTATGACATGATGGGACATTTGTATGGTCATCAGATTTCACCTCGTGGATTAGACCCGCTTCCACAATCACCCAAGAAAGTTGTCCATAAAAGTGTTCAGGTGAGTGCTCTTGTTCCCACATGTTTTCTTTGCGTCCAATCTCTCCTGGGCGCAATCCATCGTCAAGTTCAACAATCTGCATGCATAGAAGTACGTCGGGTGTTGTACTTGCTCTTGGTTTCGTGTTAACTTGACCTCTTGCGTTCACTCACTGTAGTTCGCCTTCCACTAGCTCCATGGCTCATCCAAATGTGCTCAGTGAATTAATAAGTCTGTAGTCGCGTGTGATAAATGAAATACACCTAGTCAAAAGTTGTTCGTGAACCCTCTATGCAGAATTATCGGGAACTGAGCATAAAGCCTTACCAATTGGATCTGCTTTGTGATTCTCATATACCATTCTATACGATATAAATATTTAGATCATCCACTCAGTAAATTTTCCAACGTGTCGATTTTTCATTTTTCACCACGGATGGGAAGATCAGTTTTTGTCTGTCCTCCTGGTGTCCCAGCTGGAATCACATAGCATCAAACTTCCGACCTGAGTACTGTGTAAAATTCGGAAACTGTATTTAAACAGACAGTAGTTCATTTAACGCGGTTTCAGTTGTTTTGTCCTCTAACTTTCCCAAACAATTTTCAACTGTTTTACAATAATCATCTTTCCGTTCGTTCGTTGTTCACCCATGAGCAATGTAAACCAAATGACGCCCCATGTAACCATTCGTTTTCTCGACTGTGCATCTCCCGTCTTCCGTTTATTGCGAAACGTGCACGCCAACCTTCAAGGTCAACCGTATGGAAGCACTTACTCCAATATGACTTGTAGTGTGCTTGTTAATTCCTCCCCTGATAGATGATCGCACAATATTCTCTAATCGGTTAGGAATCACCTCCTGGTTTTATCAGTTGACTTGTGTGTCTGATGGCTTGCTGAAAAATATCATTAGGTTGACTTCCTTGAGGTGGGATTACCACTGTTTGGTTGGTGTGATGCGATCGGTTAATCTGTTGTTTGTCACGATTATCTCTGTCGGTTTGTCGAGCATGAGTGGTGACTAATACTACTAGATTAGGTAATTTTGTTTCTCCGGACTGATTAAGTAGGCATTTAATGTGTGATTTGGTACCGGAAGTCACCTGAACGACGCGACTGAGCCATCAAAACATGGTCATAGCGTTACTACACACTAACTAAACGCTAAAAATGGTCAGATTTCCTCTTTTCGGGATTTTACATCTTCCTACTTTATTGATTTCGAGTTGACCCTGGCTGCCCTTCTACCCCACTACGCCGATTAGCGACGCAGGTGAGGTAACTTGTTACCTAACTGAAGTGACTGACCCATGAAGACTTCTGCATCTGCAAAACTATTCAACTGAAGGCATAAAGTAGGACTTATTTCGCACAATCAACCGATGACTAATTACCTCTTTGTTCCTTCAAACTTGCAGACTCTCTTATCGCATCACACTAACTATTCAGTCAGTACTACCCACACTCCAGATTGTCTTATTCGTTCCCGGTAAGTGATCAGACGGTCAAACCAATGATCACTACTTAGGTGTAATCAGTCGGAGGTTGTTGTTCTGTGCGTACGAGCAAATATCCACTGAGTAAACAAGCCTGCTGACCGATGCGCGCAACGTTTGCGCAAGTGCTCGTGTGCGCTGATCTTTGAAGATTGTCGCGTACGGTTTGGAACAGGCGACGCAGAATAGAGGTAATGTGCCTCTGTTTTTATTACCGCGACTTATTTTCTAACTATACGAAGATATACCAATTTCTCATTCTGTCCGTCCAGTGTTTCGTCATTTGGATTTGCGTGCAGATGATTTCTACTGTTGTCCGCCCACCTTATTATGTCCTTTGGTCCGTCGAATCATCCGCATCAAGTGAGACAGTTGTGGGTTACGTAACCGTTTGCCAATGTGTATTTTCTAAAGCGGGAAATGAGCGATAACGTGATCAAATACCAAAGATTTGTATTCTGTGCTGGCTTGCGTACGGGCTATGTACTTCGGCTGACAAGTTACCACACCGAGCATTCTTCATTATCAAAGGTCATATTTAGACCGCGTGGTAGCCGGACAGTGACGTGGTCACGGAATATTAAGTCCGTGATAACCCTTTGAGTGAAGCCGATAGGTGCTGCCTGTCATGTTGTGACCGTTATCCGACATGCCAGCATGCCGCGGTAAGCGATCTATCTGCTCTGTTTTGCCTAGTTTTCTTCTCAGTTGTTACGGTGAGTGGGTGTTTCTTGCTGGGCATTATAAAACATTATGTTTAACCTCACACACTCAACTTCGTACGCGTTGCAGCTACTTTAAATAACACGCTTGTTTTTATGGAAACGTCGTTACCTTCCATGGTTAATTATGTCTATTTTACTTTCTGCTTATTTCTTTGATTGATGCTGCGGTACTTTCCTGATCTTCCTTGATTGGTCTTTTCTCAGACCGCTTCCCAGTCGTGCCCAGATTGTAAGGAACGCGAAGCCCAACGATTAGCTGAATTGGAAGAACATAAACGCGCGTTACAGGAGCTGGAGGAACGACTCACCGAACAGTTCAAGGAAGAGCAAGCGGCGGCCATACAGGCCGCTTTAGAACAAGCACAGCTGAGCATGCGAGAGGCCGTTGAACGCGAGCAAAAACTAGCCCTCGAGGCTTCCGAAGCTCGTTTCGCCGAAGTGCTTGTGCAAACTAAACGACGTCAGTGGTGTCGCAATTGTTTGTCCGAGGCGATCTACCATTGCTGCTGGAATACTTCTTATTGCAGCATCCCCTGCCAACAAGAGCACTGGCAGAACGAACATAAGCGTCAGTGTAGACGTAAACGGTGAACTACAGTCAACCGCCTTCACAAGTCATTCCTATGTACTTTGCTTGAGACCCCTGTACAGTCATATTCGTTACCAACCCACTCAATCACTTTTTCGTCTAACCTGTCTCCAGCGAATATGTTGGTTTTGTTTGGGTTGTACTCATTGGAATAATTG
Organism: Paragonimus westermani; assembly: GCA_008508345.1. NCBI lineage: Eukaryota > Metazoa > Platyhelminthes > Trematoda > Plagiorchiida > Troglotrematidae > Paragonimus > Paragonimus westermani. The sequence continues at coordinate 92,339 of QNGE01002325.1, read as the reverse complement.
TTTTTCCCACCTCTTCTCATCAGAGCATTTTCATTCTCATTGGATGCATTGCGTAGACGTTGCTGTCGCAGAGAGACAGAAAGAAAGAAAACGTAGAAGTGCGTGTGGTCAGCTGTGTTTATTGCATGCACTTCTTCAAATGCTATTTTTACGGCTTATAGTCAAATACCCGTTTTTGCTCTATCCTACAAACAATTCATTGTTCCCTTAGTTTATGTGGTGTTTTCTCTCTCTCGCACTCAGCATGACTTCGGTGTTTTCAAATTCCCTTTATTTTTATCCACACACCGTTATCCGTTTTCTACTTTGTTGTACCATACTTTCTTCTCAGGATTCTCCTCACCCTTTTCTCACGTGGTTTGTCCTAATACACTGGCCTTTTGCTTCCTTTCTCTTTGTAAATAGCACTATTGAGTATGCCATATTTCCATTTTCCTGTAATCTACTGGCCGCAACCTTTTGAATTCTTTCCAGGCCATGTTTGGGCATTTACGTAAAGCTGTTTGATAAATTTCCATACGCCCCCCACGTCTGAACCTTTGTAAGTCATTTCCCCGCCTCAATACCCTCATAGTCGTACGGTTGTTTACTCAAACTATCAATAAATGTGAATTGCAACGAAACACTTAATCTTACTTCCGTTGTCTTTCAAAGGTTCTATTTCTTCCGTTCGCCAGACGCGTTAGGGGCCAGATAGCCGCCAAATTATTGGTTGCACACAAATTGAATTTCCCTCTTTCAGCATTGTTTCTGCCAATATGAGCCTGCATTCCATATCTTCCATTGAGACCACTGACAGCAGAATCTTTACTGGTGCGAAAACTTTGGACAAAAAACCTCTGTTGGAGGATACACTAGATATCGCTCCTTCCGGGTTACGGTTCTGTTTTGACAGGGAACACTTCCTAAATGTAAGCAGTTTCTGTTGGTCTTTCTGTTTGTGTACATATCCCTATTCATGATTTGTCGTGCTGCAAACAAACGTGTGTTGACTGTCTCGTATTTATCAGATTCAAACACTTCGGTTAGGATCCAAGTTGTTCCATCATGAAGCCTCATCGAATGTCTGCGCTGTCTATGTAACTTACCGAATTTGACTTCCTTACAGTTAGAAATCTTGCCTACGATAAGTGGCAAATCTTGCGCGTTTGTTTGCAGTTCCCATAGTCACTGAACTCGTGATCGGCCACTTTCGAAAAGATTAAGTCTAGTCAAGTTTCGCTCTTGTTTTAGCTGCTAAGCGCTGTATATTTGTCTCCTCACCGAACATTTTGCTTCAGCTCGCGAGCATGATCGAATTATTGCACGTGCTTCCATCTACAGTCGCTTATGAGTAGTTCTCAGGTTGCTCGGTCGGTTTGATTGATGACACGTTAACTACGTCCTAATTCTGGTTTATGCTTGTTTATCCACCAATCGATTATGTATATACCTGATAGAGGATACCGGAAGCAAACCTGAATGCCGCAAGATTACGGCTAATGTTCCATTGAAGTGTTTCTTCGTTCTCATTGAGGGTGCGTTTTTTCGATTCAGACTCGCTCGGTGTTTGTGAGTAACCTAACATCAGTCGGGCCTCTTTTGCTTTTAGGTGGTAAACAGTACACATCAAACATGTTCTTTTGTGTATATCGCTTGGCGATAAATAACGTTCGGGTAAAGACGTGGAATCCCTTATGGTCATGAATGGGCACAATACCTTTCTGTTCCAGTTGAAATATTATTGGTCTCTATTTGTCCCAGGCTGCCAGATACTTGAAGTGACTCAAAATGTGTCACTTGTGTGAACATCATCTCGCAATTCTTTAGTCCTCCATTTCACATTTGGACGGTCCTCAGGCTCGGACTGTTTTCCAACGTGCTGCCCACGTCTGATTTCCTAGACCGGTGCAACATCGCACACACCGATAGCCAACTTAATCACATTTAGAGAATTCTTTTAGTGTTCATGCTCTAAAAGCCTCGTTACTTTCTTTCAACACCATTGATCAATGACTGCTGATTTCCGACTCCCCATCCTGTTTCACTTTTTCTTGGTTAGAGGTCTACGCATACGCAGATTGTCCTTGGCTTATGGGTGACGCACACACCACTCAGCTGCGGGCATGAACATTTTAGTGCTGTGTGATGAACCGAACAGCGTATTATCGTTCTATCTCGGACACGTGTGGTGTGTTGTACATTCACTCCCGACAGACATTAGTCTCTCAACTGCTATGGTATTGACTTTAATTACTTCTAAGGTGATTTTTGCACAATTAATCTTGGTGCTTATGGTCGCGTTCATTCTGATCGTGCAAATTTTGCTGTTTCCCTGTTTGTCTAGGCTTGTGTCTATTGGCATTTTGTCATTTTTGTAGGATGAATTTCACTCTGACGAATTCATTCTGGCACATGATCGCCGTGGAACTTCATTGGAACAGATGCGGGACAGCTTGCTTCAGTATTCAAACATTTTGAAATCCAGCCTGGTTGAGCTGATCAACCAGGACTATGCGGATTTTGTGAATTTGTCCACGAATCTCGTTGGCTTGGACAAAGCGATTGACATTATCGCTTCTCCACTTCAAGAACTCCACCAGTCGGTTTCGGTAGGTCCCCGTTGGACCGTCGTTCCAATTCGGTTAATTTTCTATGACGATCAATATTTGTGTTTCTGAGATTAGTTCGGGCAGGCGAAGATTCCGGTGCATCAAGATCGGTATCATCTTCGGATCTGTTAGATTTGTTCTTCTAAAAGTGAAGAAAATAACATGACTCGAGATCATTTATTGCGTTGGTTGTAGTTATTTCTCTGTTGACCATGTGACTACTCCCTCAACCTGAAGTACTCTCGCCCGAGGACCAAATTTACAAGACGCGGAACTTCTGCGCTAGGTACCTTTGAGACACGCATCTCATAGATTCGAACATGAACCGCTTTTTTGGATTTAAGTATGTGAAGACCCTCTTTGAGGATGTGGTGCGGCATTTTCGGCGGCCTAAACTGAGTTTATTTGTAAGTTAACACTGAGGTGGACTTTGAAAGTACATAAGACTGCTCTTATTTAGTCTTCTTACATCGCACTAGGAATCCAAATGTTGTCGTGACCGCAATAGACGCTTGGCCTGCGAAGTCATTTATTACAGGAAACCCTGAACAGGTTGTGCTAAAACATAGGACCACGAACGCGTGTACGCATTTACACGGCTGATGTGTATTCACGCACATTGGGCAGTAATACATCGCTGCAATTGTTCGTTGATCGGGATTGGAAAAATCAACTGCAAACCAACCCTCGAACGCGTAAACGATACCCTTCATTGATTATTTCTCATCAGCGTGCACGAAGCGTTCACTGTAAGATTAGCTGACTTCGCTGTATCGCGAAAGACTGTTCTCTTCTCGGCATTAAAGTGTAGGTTACTAGAGTGAGCAAAAGTAGAACTCTTGTTCCTTGTGTTGCTCCACTCACATCGTTGTGGCAGTTAAGCATTAGTGTGAACCATTGATGTATTGCTGTCTATGATGATGATGATGACTCGCATATTTGGTACCGTGGTTACCGTGGGTCAAAGGAATGATGTGATGGTATCCCAGTCCGCGCGCATTCATGGTGTTACATAGCAGCAAATGCTGGGTGATGTACCGCCAAGTTCTAAAAAAATGGCCTAACTCTGTCGGTGTTACTGTTTACCTCAACATGTAATCCGGCATCACCTCGTTTGTTGGTAGCGTAATCTTTCTATCAACCCTGAAGCGAGATTTTCCCTGATAGAATACAACAGATTGTTAAGGGTAGTCTTAATGAAACCCCAGTGTTAATCATGAGCTCCTCTCTAATTTACCAGTTCTTGCAAAGTAAACCTGTCGTACTCGTATCCTACTCCCGTCACTCAGGTTCTATTAGATGAAAACCTTCATTTCCAAGAAGTACGTTTGCGTGTCCCGAACTTTCTCAGTGAGGACTGAGAGGTAAGGGAATAATTCAGGGAAGTGGAAGACAATAAACAGATAAAATCACTAAATCTCAGATCTCATGTTCAAAGCAGATCGATTTTTAATGAGCCCACACCGCCATCAACTAAGTGTTTAGGTGCACATTGGTAGCAAGGGTTTTTTGCAGTTCAACAGTGTTGTAGTCTGGTCCGCCAAACAACAATTTCGTTTTTGCAAACCTTGGTATTACCTCCTCACCTTAGTTTCATATCTCAAGTGCCACTCTGGCAGTTACGTTAATAACTACAAGTTGACACATACCAACCGGGTCATCTTTGAAAATGGGCGCATAACTTTTGTCACGCCAATGCTCAGGTATTCACGGTGTGCACCACCGCAGTTGAAAAACACGGTCAGACACGTACACACGATGAACCGTACACTCGATGATCCACAACTCTTGATTTGTCGTCAACGAAATGACTACTGATTATCAACCAGTATGAGACGCACATGCTCTTGATGAAGGAGCACCGGTCCTACAGGAAGCATGCTGCGTGTCACCTGAGGATGCGAACTAATGAAGGTCTGACGCAAAACACAAGGTGTACTTTTTTGTCTGAATTGATCGAAGCACATTATGATTCGACGTTGCACATAAGTATTTGGCAAATCAACATTTGAGCATGTCTCCGTGGTTTGCACGGATTTGGGAACGGTCTTGGAAGAAACCGTTCAGGTAACAGGGTGTTAGTAGTTTCACCGTCCTCTTTACATTGGCATGCTGGCTGACGTCGTCTGTATTTAAAAAAGAAGACTTAGTAACTTGAGGAGAAAAGTACAATCGGTATCTACTGGAAACGACTAAGTCATCACGTGGTGTCTGTTATGCTGAAACGGCCAATATGCGTGATACCGAGGAAAATGAACAGTAGTTGTGTTGTCAGTCAATGCGGGCAACTCATTCTTGTCATAGCAGTGACCAGCTTGAGAGATTCTGTCCAATTAAAAGGACTCTATGATTTGACAACAAATACAACTGTCCTGGAAGAACTGTACTCGCTAAAGGCTTGTAACTCGTTATTCAGTCATAAACACGATTTTGTTGTATTACAGCCCTGCACATGGAGATTGACAAAATGGTCACTTGTGGTCCTCTTAGTTAATGAGAAATCGTGATCTTCCCATTGTTAAGCGAAACAAAACTTTTACACTAAATATATGTTCAACTCCGGTACTTTGGATCAACCAAATAAATGATAAACTCTCCACCCTTTATCATGAAAAAGAAAAAAACTGAACAGTGAGGCCATTTGTGACTTGGCGGTCAGTGTTACTCTGACTATAGCTGTCACACGTTCTCACGGAAGCAGCTGATAGACACAATAAATATGACACTAAGATTCCTGACTTGTTGTCAATGGTGCAGAAGTCAACACAGTTGCCCTAAAATATTGTGACTGTACTTCAGCTTCTCGTCATGGTGACTATATGTACTAGTGAAATTGCAATAGAACAGAATTCTGCCATCTATTCCAGATTGCTACGGGGCATGACAAACTACAAGAAACCAATTGATTTCGATTGGATCGTTTGAAGCCGACCGTTTAAGATTAGGTAAAAGAGTATATAATTGCAATATTATGCCATGCATTTCTGTGATCTCCCAGGTGAAGATTTCTCAGGGCTTATCTGCTAGTTAAGCGTCAGTTTCGTTCATTGGTGCGTTGCCTTCGTTAATGAGTATACTGCTCTACAGCAGTTGCTCCCATGTTTTCTTTGACTGAATAACACACAGGTTACATACCAGAGTAGGGTGTCACAGGCGATTAATAGAGTATGGTACGATCCAAGCATTTAGCCATAATCGGACAAATTTTAAACCTCCGTTATAATATGGTTGATATAGTGAGTGTATACATGGTGAGATATGATTTTTATCCGACTCAGGAAGTAACGAAATCCACTTATGCTAACAAAATCAGTAGCTCAGAATTGTTTATGGTGCGATAACCTGCTTTATGTACTTCCCGTCGGTCTTTATTAACACTGAATCCATCGCCGTTGGCCTGCTGTGGGGCAGACAGTTAAGGAATATAACCCTTTGTTTTGCCCTCATATTACTACTAGCATGCTCTTGCGCCCGCACTGTTCACAGCTACAGACCTCAGTTAGCCCATGGATAACCTCCATCTGTACAACCTCAATAATGTTTTTTCATGCCTTAAACGGATTCCAGTTTTGTGACCCACTCACTTAACCTGGACTAACCTCTGCGCCAAAAGCAAAGCGTTACCACAACGCAATAACTGATTTGTGAGCGTCATATTAGCACTTATTAATGACTTTCACCAGTGGTATTCCTTTCGTCGGGTATTATTTACTCTGGTCTCCTATCTTTAGCTCTCAACTCCTTACGGAACTAGACACCGCTCTGAAAGTTTTTCTGTCACTCTCGTTTCCTTGTTTTTTTTCAGGCTGTTATCGATGAGATAAATGCGGTGGAAATAGAGCTGTCAACGAAAATTCATCAGCGCCAACAACTTCGTCATAAAAAGGTTTGTCTACTTTGTCAGTGGATCATGCTGTTTTTGCGTTGCTTCCAATTTGTACTTGTCCATCAGTCAGTGATTTCTCGAACTACAGTCAGGGCTGACGGCAGTCCAAAACATAGTACTCATGAATATTACCCAGCGCTGAAAATGTACTTCTCAAAGACCGCTTACTTCTCACGTATGAAGCTTTCTTTTTTCAACACCCAGACCGCCCTCACGCTGCTTTTCACGCAGTTTATTAGCAGTCTTCAATCTGATAAGCAAAAGTGTGATTCTGTCAGACTGACCAAATCCCCCTTACTGATAGAGGAGCGGATTACGCTCATTTTTCTGCCTATTTATCCCAAGTGTGCTGCAAAGATTGACAAGATTTTTTTGCTTAGTTTCCTTGTTTCGTGGCCTTCAGAAACAACATTTTATCAAATGGGTTATTGCTATCAGGCGTCTGCAACAGTCGCTGTCCGTACGAACCTAATCTAGACGTCAGACACTTTTGGCTCATAGTGATAAAGAAAGTCAACTATGTAGTTTGGAGACAATCGGCCTCCTGGTTTTTAGTGAACGCCTGATTATGTTTGTGTTCCTAATGGAAAACATCGCCTACATTTCTCACCTGAACACTTGATTCGGTTGGTATCCACCGTATGCTGATTAGTAAAACGAAGATGACAATGTACCAAGCTTATCTGTTCAGCACACCTTTGTCCGGCAGTTAGTGTTGGGCGTCGCACATTCGTCGGGAAAAACTCCTGAGCACACTCCATTCCCATGCTTTGAACCGCACCCGTTGGTAATAAGGCTAAGGCAGCCGTTGTCCCTGGCAGTAGTGCATGAAACAATCAAGCAATAAATGTGTGAACGCTTGAAACGAAACTAGAAATTCACGAAGTGGATCAGTCAACAGTCTTATGGGTACATTCTCGCAGTGGACTGCGATACGCCGCTATATCCGAAAGGGCACTGCAGTAAACTATTCACGTAGGAAACTTTACTCACCGTCTGTAGCCTGTCATCATCAAGCGTGGACTCGTACACAGGTTTCTGTCTCTCTTCAACCATTACTTTAGATTGTTATCAGTCTGAGCACTTTTATATCGACAGGTTGATATTACCCACTTGCTCAAAGTTTTCCAGGTTCCTCTTAACTCCTTCATAGACCAACGTTTTTCCATCAGCACAATCAATTTTACGTGTATTTTATGGTTTTCTCGTACAGCCTACCTGTAATATCACCGCTTGAGTCGATATCATCAACACATTGTGGATCTCAAAGTAGGTCGTTTGGATGAGTCTCCTAGCTCCGCTATGTTTGACGAATCTGGTCATAGCGTGTTCGTTTCTAAATGGAACTCATAGAATGTTTGCGGTATTTTAACCCGCCTCTTTACCTCCTAGTGAATCGCCTTCGCATTGCCCACTTTATCAGAGCTAATTTGCTATAAGAAGCATTTTGATTTGCTTATCACTTGCATCGTCTTCACATACACAGGATTTATTGAAAAGCTTGCATACAATTGGCGAGTGTATTTCCAGGCTCGAGCGTTGGTTGGCACCCAGTTCTACTGACATTCGTATTAACGGGGCGCATAGCAAACGTGGATCGATTTACTTCAGCAATGCAAACGGCACCCCTCGCTCGGGTTTAGTTGAAGTCCAGTTGGGAGAGGAGGATGAGGAAGCGGAAGCTGACATTGACGTTGCTGAATGGCCTGTGGAATTCTTAACAGATTGCTCGTGAGTATTCTCCATAAGACTGCGCCTATGCTAAGCGACAGAACGCTCGTGTAACATCACTATTTCTTTCCATGTCACTGCTCTTCTCTTCCCCGTACTCGCTTGAACGCTCGTGTTTCGGTTGTTCCTTTTGTTCCGCTTTGGTCACTAGTCGCGCTTGTTGGCGAAGGCTGCCTTATTAAACTAAATGGGACTCGTTCACGTGTTTGTTGAACCATTCCTACACTATTTTGTTTCATTGATACTAAACTCTTGCGTGACATTGTTGATTTGCATCTGATGTGCCATCTGGATTTACCACCAAGCTGTGTAAGGTTGTCTCATTGTGTTGTGGCACCTTGGCTTACTACACCATAATAAGGTTGACGAAAATGTTCGTACAAGTTAGTCCACGAAAATTCAAACGGCCTCTTGAACGTTCGCTTGAGTGGACGATGGATCCAGCGGGAAAACGACGTGTTTGATTTTCACTGCATGATGTCATCCGCGGACGCGTGAGCTGGGCTGACAAAGTCGTGAACGGGATAACAAAGTTTCCTGAATTCTCAGGTTGATATTGAAAACAAGCCATTTGAATTTTCATGAAACACCTTGCATACACCATACGATTTTTATACTTCATTGTCCTATGTGAATGCCGATTATTGTTCATTCTCGACCACAATTAACTTGAGTCGATCAGAAGGCGAACACGATCGAGCACGTGTCTTGCTCAAAATTTAAAGCCGTCTGCCCCATGTGCAGGTCTCCAAGAATATTCTAGAATTGAACACGTGAATTGTGAAAAGAGTCATCCTGGTCTCCCTATCTAGCAGTTGCAAAAGTTTACCGTGTTCTGTGGTATACATAATTTGGCCGCCTATTAGGTTTTGAGGATATTGGCACTTAACCGATATTTTTGACGAAGTTGTCATTAACAATCTACGAGGATTAACCTTGTCCTATTGCCTCATTGGAGACGTAATGAACAATACCAACAGTCACGTTTAGGACAATGTATATGACGTCTTATCTCTAGCCCACAATAAAACTGAGGTACACCGATTGCCTGGTGTTACGAATCAGGTGCGCCGAATATTGACTTCATTCAAAAAGTATGTCAAGCCAACTCCCGTTCCCAAATTTTCCGACCCACCGACGACCTCATGATCTTCATGATTCCGTGTTCATTTTACAAAAAGCCTACGCAAATTAGTCATTATATCCACTTGCATGGTTTTTGTCCTAGATCAGTCATCAATCAGTATTGCATGGACTGCGTACTCTGAGTGTGCATCACAAAGGAAGCTCCACCTTTTAGTTTTATTTCGAATGAAATTGTCTATCCTCTACATTGGATCAAAAGCCACTAAGTATCAATTGAAAAAAGTATTTTGAGCCGTTGACTTGATTTTGCTGCATAAAGTGAAGATAGCTCCTTTGCATATAAGTTGAAATGCGATGTGTCTTTGTGTGCTCATCCATTCGGTTTAGAATCCGTCGCACAGTCCCTCTGTAGTTACTCAACCCTGTTGGGGCTCAGGTGCCGTGAGTTTTCAGTGTCGACTTTACGACCACCATCCCAGTTAAATCACGCTTCACTTGTCAATGCTAAATACGATATGATGCGGCAGTGTCCAGAAGGCTTCTCCATTGTTCCTGAACGAGGATTTATTAACAGGTTACGTTGTTTCTTTCTGCGTGATCATTCGGTCATCTATGAAGGGTTGTCACGCATCCTCACAAGATATGAATTTTCCGGAATTGTTCGTGACCCCTAACCTCCCCCTATATATGGGTTGTGTCGTTGACATTTGAACTCACACGTAGAACTGTTCACCAACCTGTGACTTAATGTGTGTTTGGTCTCTCTTGCCTGCAGTCTGCATGAGGATTCCGGACTGAAAATAGATCGCATCGCAAATGAATATGTAAAGCTGCAATTTTTCACCAAAAAATGTCAACACCATCCGATCGTACAGCACATGAAACCGGTAGGTTTCTTCGTCCCACTTAGCAATTGATCTTGTTTGAGATTTGTTCGCTATATATATTCGCCCTATTTCCAATTTCATTACACCACAGAAGTGTAGTTGCGCTGATGTAGGTGTCATTCATCTTATTGTCATTTATGTGGGCTTTTACGATTAATACTATTTGTGGTCATTTTGTTAAGTATTATCAGACTCTTTCATTTTGGATTATCTTTTTATTTATGTAGTGCGGAAAGCGGTTATGAGATCGGCCATCTTTTGCAACGTTTTGACTGGCTTTCGATAAAGAAAGCCCACTTTTTGCACAGTTGTGTGGAAACAGTGCAGTTACCCTAACAGATTTCATTATTCATGGGCAGATGAGATTAGAGGAAGCTTTGGTTGGTGCAAACCGTGGTAGACCATTTTGAAAAAGACTTCACATGTAATCACAGTTGGCAGGATTTTTTTAGACATGCTTTATTTTTCTCAGATTAATGAGAACTCACACGTCAGCGTCCTACCACTTTTTCGAGGTGACAACTCTGAACTCACCTTTGATTGTGAAACTACTCGTTTATTCATTCTGTGATCCCCGGAATATAGTCCAACCATTAGAGGTGGAAGCGGACTGTGCCAGAACTGGGTTTTTGTTGGAGCAAATTTCCACAGTTTGTCCAGACTTATTCGTCTTTGTTCGTAATCAAATGACCGTACTAAATAGGAATAGTCTCTAGTCTTTACTTGTTTTCAAATAGTTTTCTGATGTTTGCTAACTTGTGCTGAAGCTCCATCACTTTTGGCAGTGAGTCTGAATACGATTTGGGAGGAAACGTATGCCTCTGTTCACACACTAAGATTCGTTTTCATTGTCAACTTCATTCTATTTTCCCTCCTCCTCCTCCTCCTCCCTAATGATATGTCATTTTCTTGGCTATCTGGTACGTCTTGTGTACAAGAAGTATCATTTAGACAGTTGATGACACACCTGACTGTGTATTCATCTAGTATGTTGCTTTTTATCACTAGCGGGACAAGTGCTTTACATATGGGCTTCCTTATCCTTACTTTGGATTACTCCAATAATGTAAAAATCACTGAATGATGATAAGAATACATATCGGATATGCTGTATATCGAAAATGTTATCCTGTATTTCGTACGCACGAAAGATGACCAAGCGAGCGCTGTCCGCACGACTATCGTATCAAACCTTTCTGCCCCGAAGACTTTGGTGTTCTAACAGCCCACGTGCATTCTGAAATCCTTAACCACAACCATCTTGTCTTCTGCCCCACTATACAACAATCTTACTGTGTTCGCTTGGACGTTGCTCATATAACAAACTTTTGCAATGGTTATTTTCTCTTGACTCTTTTTTCGCAAGCGTATTCAATGGATCACATCCACCCTGCAAGAGCTGCTAGCACAACGACTCAGGCTTGCACTGGACATGGCGCAACTGACCAGCGTCACTGGTGCTGACCAGTCGAGCTGGCCGAAAAAGACAGCTGGAGAACAGCTACGTCAGGCTCTGTCCACCTACTTGGTTATTGACAAACTTTATGAGCTGGCCCAGCTCTATCGGCAATACGCAATTCGTCCACAGTTGAGCCAGGTTTGTGTTGTTTCTGAATTTTTACCTATGTATACCGCACTGCTACTCCTTTTGATTGCCGGGCACAATTGTCTTCGGTTCAGTTGAAGTGAATCTGCTCCTCCCAGCCCCTTGGAACTCGTATAGTTCATCTGGTTTCCATATAGTTTGACAGCTTTCCATAGTACATTGCTCGACACGAACTCTTCCATTGAAACGTTGCAAATAGACAGTATCGTCGTCGCCCTTTTTTTCTCACAAAGCCATTTCGTTTAAAAATGTTTCATCTTCAGTCACGTACCCCTTGACGTTCAGTGTTTTTATTTTGCGCAGCGCCCCTTCGCATCTCAGTTTGACACAGCTCGACGTTGGGGTTAACACCGCTTGGTCATGAGACACCCAGTACCCCAAGGTCAGAGGTACGTAGCCATATTTGTGATAAACGGCTGATTAAATCATGTTTTCAATCATCGACTGCTGGATCTCGCCATGGGTTATAAAAAACTAGAGAAGCAAATTATTAGTATATGCGACTCTAGTAACTCAAGACACTTCGTTGTTGTAACTTCGTTGCCTTCTCGATATGCACTCAGAAGTTTTAATCCGTACCATCTTAATGTTGAAGTTATCAGAGAGAATCCAAACAAGGAAAAGTGATACTGGAACAATGCTCCGTTAACCGAAAGAAAACGATACAAAAATTACTTTTGAGACATTCATTTTCTTCTTCCGAATTTACAACTGTTGAAAGGTTATCACTGGAGTTAACGCGATATCGCTCACTTCTAACCCACTTCTAACTAATTGCCTTGAATCACTCGCCCAAAACAGACGGATTTCTTGGCACTTCAGCTTTGTTGACATGATGTGCACTGATGACTTTAGTAGATGGATTTTCAACTTCGTATCTATATTCGCCTAACATCCTGTTTTGGATTTTGAAGTATTACGCGATACAATTTGGTCTGTTTCTCTGCATACTATGTATGTAGTTGCAAGCTTCCTACTCGGCTAATTAACTACTTTTATGCTCAGCTGTAGTTCACGTGATTGTTTTCCAATGCTCCTACTGTGAGTATATGATGATCACCTACACTCAGTTTCTTTGTTTCACATCCATCAAACGTCGTCTCTTTCAGAATGTTTCTCATATTTTGCTTGCACCAGTTCCATCCGGTGCTGTTATCCGCAGATGTATTTTGTAGCGGACTAAAAAGCTGAACGTTGCAGTATGTTCCCACTTTCTATTTTGACACGTATACAGTTTCACTACGCTACAAGCATTGTGATAAGTGGCAACTGGTTTATGGCTGTCAAGCATGCGTGAAATAATCTGGTGCAATCAAATAGTTTAACGTTGATATGCCACCCCCCACGCTCGGTACTTCAAGGTCGCCCTTCAAAATGGGTTGTGGAATTTTTGTCAGATCAGCACTCACACTATGCGTTACCATAATCGAGAGCCACAGGTAGGCACAGTATGAACAATAAACTGTTCACTCAGGCGTCCACGAATTCTGACCTGCTTTCATTCAATTGGAGATAGCGATTGTCAGCCGCCGTGGAAAGCATCCACGCCTACTGTCAGTGTGTCACAACGAATCTGGACCTTGATGCGGTGTGATGGTTTGCGCATCTCGATGACATGTTGGGACAAACTGGACGGTGTGGTGACCACACCGACAGAGTCACTCTTACTAGGCAGGTCAGTAGTTAGCGGTATGACAAACTACACTCCCCTGGTCCTCCAGGTTGGGAGTTGGAAAAAGGTTGGCATCTTTTCCCGGAAAAGTAACAGTTGTGCATTGCCACTCACCTACGGTACAGGCTTTTGAGCCAAAGGCTTTGGTTGAGAACTCATCGTTCTCCTGTCCAGTTCTGGGCGTCCTGGCGATATCTCAGTCCACACAACCGTGAAAACGCACAGCACCAATAATTCCACAATACGTCGGCCGTCTCGTAGTATAAACGGGGTCGCCCTGTCTGTTGTATACAGCACGGTGGATAGGCGAAAATATGTTATTGCTGATTCCTCCCTCACTATCCTATCAAGTTTAGCTCTCAGGCCCATCCCAACTCCTATTTCTGGTAAATAGTCTGCAGGTCCCACAATAAATATAGCTAGTCATAGTAACAGTGTCAGTAAGTCCCATCTCTTACCATTCAGCCTCGCACCTCCCATGTCTCTTCCTTAAATCTAGAATATGGATCAGTATGGGTGATTTCAACGTTCGTACTTTAAAACAGATTGGTCGCTCTCGTACGAACGTTAGACTTGTTAAGTGTCGATGTCTGTTGCTTTTCGGAGACTAAAGCCCAGGACATCAGTCAACCTATGGAACCTAGAGCACGCACACTGTCTACCCGATACTCGTAATATACTCCGGGTGATTCCACGACCGCCACTACCGGTCAAGCTGGGGTAGGTATGGTCCTGAGCACGACGGACGCAGCTACATTGATAAATTGAATTTCTGTTGACAGTAGACTCCGAACCAGCTCTATGTGCAAAACTCTCAGAAATGTTTCCATTGTATCTACTTATGCTCCAGTTGATTATATTGACTCCGGTGCCCAGCACGCCTTTTACTCTTATGTGGCCGCTCTTCTTTGATCGATACATGTTTCTGATGTAGTCATTGTGGCCGGAGATATGAATGCCCACTTCGGCCACCTTAGTGAGGCCAAGTCTCGTTTATGTGGCAGGTTTGGGATTGCGTGAGATCAGTCGGTTAATGACGGGAGAGTGTTACAGCTGTGTGTTGAGCATGAGCTATTTTTAGCCGGCACTAGTTTTAAACATCATCTGCGTCATTATCATACCTAGCGCCCTCCTTCTCCAGATCAGGTGTGGTTTCAGACGGATCACATAGCTACTAGTTATGGGTGGCGGGGTTCCATTCAGGACTGTCGTTCATACTGGAGCACATACTTAGATTTAGATCATTTGTTGGTACGTTGTTTCGTCCCTGCTTTTTCTGGGCAACGACTGGCTACACCGTCGGTGAAGTATAAGTACCAAATCAGTTTCGAAAGCAGGCTTAGTAGTTTTCACCCAAAAATCCTAACAGCTGTTGGACTTACGTCTCACGGGCCATCCATGAAGTAGGTACAGTAGCATGCGCCACGGGGATACATTGATTGAACAGACATTCGATCTCCGAGAAATCTCTCGAGTTGTTAGAAATCAGACAGAACATCCCTCCTGAAAATTCACATAACAAGCCCAGGAGAGATTTCCGTAGAAAGCTGAAGCGCAAACTAAAGGCTGACCGTGAGGCTTGGCTAGTAGAAAAAGCTAAAGAAATGGACACCGCTTTTGCTTCTGGAAAAATCAGTAGGCTCTTCAAGTTTTTCCGTGCTGTTGGCCTCCGGCGACCGTCTTTCATTGAAATTCTCAGCTAGGTAGATGGCACACTCATCTATAGTAAGTTCAAAAGGTTAGAGCGATGGGCGGAACGCTGACAGTTAATTTATCTGGCCTCCTTTTTGTAGTATGTTACCATCACAAACTTGTAATGTAACACCCTGGTTGGTAGATCTAAAACCACCCACTGAGACTGAGGTTAACAGTTATATTTCGGCTGTCAAACGTAATAGGGTTGCTGGCACTCTTCAAAGAAGGTGGCGAGGCGTTATTGGAGGCTTTCATGCAGTTGTTTCAACTTGTGTGGATAACGGAGACCATCCCTCCGTGCTGAGGTCACGCGGTAAAAGTTCCTATGTTCAAGAAGAGTATGAGGAGCTCTTGCGAAAACCATCGGGGAACTAGCTTGACCCCAGTCATTACTAGGGTTCTGGCATCCACTGTACTTCGTTGACTCACTGCAGCCTGGGAAACAAACATTAGAGAAGAGCAGGTGGGGTTTCGCCCTGGGTGGGGATGTATAAGTCACATTTTTAATCTTCGTCAAATTCTGAAGCAGCGTCATGTGTACTGTCGGCCAACAATTGCCGTATTTCCCGACTGTAAGGCTGCGTTCGATTCAGAGGATTGATCTACACGTTTAGAGTCGTTTAATCGCAGGGGTGTACCGACCAAGTATGTGAACATCCCGTCGGCGCCTTATTCCCACAATTCAGTTCAGGTTAGGGTTTACGGTGAACTGTCTGACAGTCTCAACACCAGGAGCGGCGTACGCCAAGGCTGTCCAATTTTATCAATTTTGTTCAATTTCGTGGTGGACGATATAACGGAGGATTGTCTCTGACAGTCATCAGATACTGACGAGGGCCTCCTACCTGGTGAAAGACTGACTGATCTTGATTGTGCCGATGACAGTGTGTTGCTGTTTGTTAACTTTCAAACAGCGCTAGACGCTATTTCGCGTTCTGCCAAGTGCTTCAGAATACGCTTTTGAGCCTCAAAGTGCAAGCTGCTTCTGCAAGATAATAATGAATCATCATTTTTATTACTATTAATAATGGAGTTATGGGGGTTGTTGGCCAATTTGTTTACCTGGGAAGCTGTGTCGGCGATGATGGCATATTCGGAATGGAATGGAAGTGTGTATCTTTATGGGTGGGGTGATATTCGTTAATCTGAGGCACCCACGACAACAGGTAGGTATCTCTCTGAAGCTTGAGGTTTGCGTATGTAAAGCGACAGTGAGGGCTATGTTACTCTACGGTAGCGAAACTTGGCCGCCCAGAGTAGAAGAACCGAATCGTCTTCAGGTATTTAATCATTGATGTCTGCGTTCGATCGCTCGTATCGGGTGGCACCAACGAGTGGGCAACGGAGAGGTTAGGATGCGGGTGTTTGGCATTACTCGTCAAACGGAGTTCGTTCGCGCACTCCTTACATTTGCACATACTTAGACGGTTAGGTCATGTATTAAGGACGCCAGCTAATCGTCTGCTACATCGAGCACTCTGCGGCCGATTGACGTAAGGTTCGAGGTGGACAGATGATGGCCTGACGTAGAGAAATGAAATCGCTCATGAGTAGGTTAGCCACTGTAGATCGAGTTTGTCTCCCGGGCTGGGACCCTGGCGAATCAAAGAGCCGGTGACTAAAGACTGGGTGAGATGGCGACCAATTGTGCTCAATAGCGTGAATGTTGTCGTTGTGTGGTCGAGCTATCTATAAAGTTAGTGTACTGAATGATGCGGTGCAGTGAAAGCCGTAAGGAAGCTGTCTTGCTGATGACGCCTTACTATCACTTACAGCTCAGTTGTTTGTTTGCAAGGTCTATGCACCTTTATGTTGAATATTGGGATATAGACGTAGCTATTTTCAGTAGTTAAGTCCATTCCCCTCTCCTTTTTTTCTTTATTCCTGTGCAGGGTTTGCTTTTTCTTCATAGCTATGTGGCAGTTAAGCATCAGTGTCAGCCACTGATGTATTGTTGTCTGATGATAATGATGATGGCTATCTGTGCGTTCTTGACAAGGACATTTGGTGAATCAACTTTAGTCTCTCATTTCAGTACGCAGATGTGTTATCTCACAGTTGTCCCTGCGTTGTTGTTCGAAATAACACCGCAATTAGCAGTTATTAAAATAAGTCAAGGGTAGATTGAACTTTGGGGTTGAAAGGTACCGAGGAAACTGCTTTGGTTTATCTGAATTCACGGGGTTTTAGCTTTCGGGAAACCTTCATGGAGCTTAAGCAGTAACATGCGGAAAAACAACGTTGCTTCTCGTTAGCACAATTGATGAAAGATGAGGTTCATTGAGATGGACTCCGTGAAGAAAAGAAGTCGACGAAATACTTTCAAACACTTCATGAGGGCACTCAAGAGGAACCATTTTTCGTTGTCGACAGAAACCCCCCAGATTTCGACACAAGTTATCTTGGCTATTGGACGCTCGGTGGGGCAGGTGCTTCCATCCATTCAAGTTTCTTCGTGGAGCTGTGCTTCGAAAAGGTGACAGAGAAGTGTTTAACGTCTTGTTGTGAGTGTGAACGGTTACACTACGCCACTCTTCAATAAGGTAAAAATGCATTGAAATTGGTAGACGTAACTTCAGGCATTTACTGTAAGTGTCAGTTGGTTGATTTCATGAGTGTCTCACAGCTCCATTCAGGGCTGCACTAGTTGATGATTAAGGCTACCAACCCCATTACCTGAATGCTTCCTTTTCTTGTTTGGTAATGTGTTATTGGACGGAGTTGCTGGGCCGTAACTGCGTCTCAAGGAAACCGATCATTACTCGCAAGCAAAAGTGGTCGAGCCTTGCGATACGACAATTCGATAGTGCTTAGTGAGAGGTCATCCGAACAGTGGTCAACAAGATTGTGAGGCTTCGACCAGTTTTGAGTGGTGTGCTGTTCATGCGGTCTCGTGGCGTCAAATTTAAATGTATGCATGCTTATGCCAGGACACGTGTTGGCTATCAGCACTGTTTAGCAACACGTTATGCAGCCAGTTACATTTACTCTCATTCAACTTATCTGGATTCATGAAAGTACAACTTGTTACTTTATTCAGCCATTTTCCTCAATCCAAATTTCAACTTGTTCTTCAATCGCGGAGCGAATGCGTTTATGTCACGTACACACCTTCACGTTTGCTCTGGTTTACTCTGGATGGCTTCTATGGAGCTTAAGCCGACAGTGGTCGCTAGGGTGAACAATGTTGATCAAAGTGATAGATGGTCAAATGCAGTCTATTTCGCCATGTTTTTTCAAACGTTTGGGTGGACTTGCTGCCCACCGTCCGGCCATCAAGCCATCAAGCATAACAAAATCTCTAGTGTCGGAACCAGTGTCATCCCCTTTGTCATGCTGACCTGTCGTTTGTTAAGTATCCTCATAACTAATATCTCGGCTGGAGCTTACTAGGATGCTTAACCAGACAGTGGCTGCTGACACAATCACGGTTGACCTAAACGTCACTATTGTTACTGGACGTCAGTTTCATTGGCCCGATGCTAGCTCGGACGTTCCGATTCCAACGGCTTGTCTACGTCAACATTAGATGTTCCGGGTGCCGTTCCGCCCTGTCGACTGACTCACTGAGCGAGACCACCGAGTTGGATCGTTCACTCCCCCTCTCCGCGCCCCTGGTGTGATTAGCTCATAAGAATCACCGGACTGATTTAACCGTAATGAATGCACGCAGTTCCAGTGTTGTTCTTGGGTGTGTGCGTAAATTGCAATGAACCGCGGCTCTTTTGCGTGATTATACCTGTTGCACTGTGTGTGTTTGGTCGACTGTGGGACGAATGGGACAAGCACAAAAAGGCCACAAAACACGTCAGTAGATGAAGATTTTTGCGACACAGATCTGTATCCTCACGATACAGCTGTCGAACAATGTTACGAAATTTAGTATGCAGACCTCGTAAATCAACTGGACTGGAGCAGTCTAAGCCTTTTCATCCGAAATCCCATGAAGTGTTTTTAACTCCTCTTGTCAGGTGCTCACTGTCGGGTTCTTCAAATAGTCGTGCTGAAATGAAACGAATGCTCTATACGATGTAGCTTGTTGTTGTGGTGTCCGAACTCGGTAAAATGCGATAAGGATGTTTGTGTGCTGGCTGTAGTGGTTTTTGTAATCTATCACAAATGAACCCGCTTCGTTGAAATCCATGTGCTTCACCGTTCATTCAGGCCACAGGAACTTCTGTGCTTTTGTTAACGACATACTGTCTGTTTGTCTAAGAGACATATAGAATGCAAATCTCGCAACAATTTTTATAGCTTATGCTTCCCTTTGGATGTCTCCGACTACTCGCCACATTTTGAGCAATGTCGGTTACTGACAAGTGGACTTTATCGACTTGAATGTTGACTCTACTGAGGCGGCTAAAATGCTATTAAACAACGGCTGTAAGTTAATCTGAAGGATTTTTTTATCCGACTCACAAATGAAGTCTATGGGTAATCTATACATGAATGCCTTGATGTCGATTAAGCCATTTTTCGTGAGGGCCAAGATACAACGGAAAATACGCAGCAAAAATGTACCGCCTATCGCCGTCGTTCTAAGGTTGATATCATCCGCTGCGGATGAAAGGGAAAATTGTGTGTTCCCAATCTTTCGGCTTCTCCCAAAAGTCTGTATATCAAGGTGTCAATTCAATTGGATCACGAATGAACTTGTTTCAGGTTCTACCCTACATCCTCACCAGGGGTCTGTTACTTTGTCGATCTTCACCTAATACTCCTTCAATTTTTCGCAACTGTAAAGCTTAGAGACAGTGGCTAGGTATACTTTGAGTTGATTTTTTGCTCAATTGCTGTAGACCGAGGATCGGTCATTGCTTTACAAACACAAGTGAAGTTACCAGAATAAAAATTTGAATGCAACATGCTTGGTCACTCTGAAGGCATAAATTTTCCAGTTCTTTCGATATGAAGTAAATTACGTAGTCCAGGCTTTTTAGACTGTCTTACAAGTTACATACGCCTGCATGCCAACTTGTGTGAGCTTTGCATGAACTCTTATCTGCACTTTTTCGCCCTAAATATTCTCATATAGTTACCTTGTATGTCTTTGATCAACACTACTAGGTTGATTTTTCGGCAGTGTGACTGGTACCTTTACAATCAATGGCTACTCCCATTTCGGGAAAACACTATGTTTCAGTAATATATGACTGATGATCGGCTTTTTCGTTAGGAGCACAGAAAAAGTTATCAGAGAGAAAATACGGGGTCGA
Source organism: Paragonimus westermani (assembly GCA_008508345.1). Classification (NCBI taxonomy): domain Eukaryota; kingdom Metazoa; phylum Platyhelminthes; class Trematoda; order Plagiorchiida; family Troglotrematidae; genus Paragonimus; species Paragonimus westermani. The sequence continues at coordinate 71,969 of QNGE01002325.1, read as the reverse complement.
TATGTTTGACGGTTTCCCGATCTAACTTTTCCAGCCGCCCTATTTTCTCTAAATGAACTCATATCGCCATGGCAACGCTTTATTAAAGTTAAACTTATTTGGTTTAAATAAATTTCTAACACGAGACTACACTATTTGTGACGGATCTGGAAGGCATTTATCACCAAAATAGTACATTCTTAAATGTAACACTTCTTGATTGTCCGCTAAGTGAAATCTGTTGAGGTTGGTTGCAATTTTTTTTAATTCTCCACGACGTTGTTCCAGATTTTTGTCGCACGACCGGAATTGACCTGCAGTGGCTCCGATGTTTCAAAGGCTGCTCACGTGTTGAACAAAATGTATGACTCAGCGGTAGAGGTGCTTGACTATCAGTTGGATATTCTACGACAATTGGGTTTTCAAATATCTCCTAATAGGTGAGTGACGAAGCCATTTGTCATAAGGTCTCCGGCGTTGACTGTCGCCAAACAAGTTCGATCAGTGCGGTTCTCTTCATGCACCGAGCAAACGTTTCGGGGTTCATGAAACTAACCAATCTGATGTAAAACTTACCGGGTCTATCGATGAGGCGGCATCATCTCAGCATATCTGCCTACAGTCAAAACACTTCACGTAATTTCTAAGCCGGTAAAAGAAACGCTGTCAGCACTCGCATCATTTGGTGCTTATTGTCATGTTTTACTGAAGCAACAACTTAGAGAAGCTGTGTAATTGGCTTTATCTGGAATGTTTAGAAGTAGTTTTTCAGACTAAACAGCCGATAGGTCACGAATAACACCAAGAATTGAACGTGTTATCACTGGTGGACCACTGGTGGTAGCTCGACGGGCGAAGAACGGCACGGAGATCGGCGACTCTAATCGTATTTGAGACGGACTGAATAGAACACTGCACGTGGTGTCTAACTAAACCATCACTTCAACGTGGACCGGAACCGCGACTGAAAACACTAAACACATGACTCGTGAATTGTCATTTCAGACTAGACAGCCGTGTTCGCCATTTATCCAGTGTCGTTCCACCATAATATGACATTCTGAGCGCACTACTCAAATTCTTTCTGGTTGCCCAAACTTAGACATTGAGCTGTGTGCTGTAGCAGAAGTACCATGAAGATTGGTTATGATTGCTCTTGGACCTGTTGAGAATTTAATAGAAATAGCTGTTTGGAAAGGCCTGTGAGTTGATTTGAGAAGAACGCTAGAGGAGAGGTCAGTGCTGACATTTTCTTTCCCCGTATTCTCTTGAATATAACAGACAGGACGATCCAGATTATGCTGTCAAACAGCTGGTGAAGTATAGTAGTAGTAGTGGTGTAAAATTTTATGTTTATAGATGGGGGACCGACTGACTACCAGAACACCTAACCCTAGACAACAAAACAATTTGGGTTCACAATCAAAGCCTGTATCGTATGTAGGTGGCAGCAAACCAGAACCGTTTTTCTGAACTAATGGTCCACCTTTCCTTCAACCCTAATCTGTCAGATCAGAGGGCTACAGTTCGTTCAAATTGTGCTCACTGATCTGACTGATGTCAGTAACTCTGTCAGTATTTAGATGAGACCCACTTTGAAAAGTCCGGGTACGGCTGCATTCGAACCAGCGACAGAAACAGCGTGCCTAAGTGCGGTGAGCGCTCTACCAGCTGAACTACGGGTTTCTGGCGTGACCTCGTAGCTCAGCTGGTAGAGCGCTTGCCGCGCTTAAGCACGCTGTTTCTGTCACTGGTTCGAATCTAGCCGAAGCCCTGACTTTTCACAGTTGGGTCACATCTAAATAATCAAATCTGCCAAACTATTCATCTGTCAGTATTGTCATCAAACTATTTAGTTTTGTCCAATAGGTCTCGAGATGCACAGTCTGCCACACTGTGTCACAATCCAGTCTCTTCATGATTATAACTTTCTGACAGATTAGCGTCAACAGAAAAATGACTCTTCGCCTGTTCCACCTTTGATCGGTTTAGCTTGCTTGTTTGCTCTCAACCAATTTGCGTTGTAGTTCATATTGTGCACTTTCTTCTCGTCTGATACCACACAGTTACGATCCCCTAACAGAATTCGACTGTCTCGTGGATGGTTTTTGGCCAGAGACCGTGCAATTACTGCTGGAGCATTTGCCTGACATGTTTGTGGCTGCCGATCCGGACAGGTTCTATCGAGTAGGTTTGTCTGCTCTCATCATTTTCACTTTTGAAAGTTTTTAGAAACTATTTGTTTTGTATTTTATCAGTGTTCTGGACTTGATGCTGTTCATCTTGATTATCTGTTGTATCATTCCCTGAGATTATTACTAAGCGTTGAGTTAACCCAGAAGTTGTTTGCGGAAAACCTAACAGTTCTCCATACACCCCAATTTTACACATGATGTGACAAACCATATTGTCAAGATTTATTGTTAGCGATTTCGACCTGCATGTGGCTCGTTTCACGCCTTTTTTCGATGCCCGATTCTGACAGACGGCAACATTATGACAAGGTCGTCGGCCATGGATTTTCGTGAGTGTGGCCGACCAATTCTGGACTCCAGTAGAAGAGAGTTTCCAGCTTTCGTACCACAGTGGGTTTGCTGTCATGTGATGTATTACCTAGACAAAACCGGTCGCTGCAACCAGATTCGAACACGCAATCGTGTGATTAGTGTTTGCAATTCGTAGCTGCTAAATTAATGCGACCTCGATTGTACAGGAGTTGGCGTGCAAGGTTCGGTAGAGTCGTCGGAATTGTACCATTTGTTCGGCGAACTCTGACGAATGTGTTGATTTTGGATAATTCAGGCACATATTGATGCAAATCAGTGGCCAACTGCGATTGGCCAGTGTACTCCGTCAGCCTGTGGTACTACGCCTGTATTCGTACTACCTCGCTATCGTTGTTCGCTGCGTCCTTCTCTCTCTCTCTCTCCCTCTCTCGGGCGGCCACCCTAAGTGCACGTTTCACTGGGAATCCTGTTACAAAGCTGTCCTTCTAGCTTCACCGTGTTTATTTCCGTCTTCTTAACCGCGGAGAATGTCGGTGTAACGATTGTATCGCCCAGTGGTATGCACTCCCAAACATGTCGTTCTCTTCAGGATATTTGTAAGACAATGAAACCCTTTGTCTTGGCAGGCGGACACACTTGCTACACATTTGGCCGTCTGTCCAACTCGCGTGAAATTCGAGTGTTTATAGTTAGAGCTTTCCATCTCTTTAGCCCATTTGGTTTAACGGGTCACATTGAAACTGCAACTCTGGGAGATGGGGGTATAACGTGTTTTTGTGCACCCTAGAGTAAAATAGGCCATCTGCGTGCGACTTGCTCGACATGTTGAACAAGTCTCCGGTTGGTGACACCTCATTTCTTACAGTGATCAAGTTAATAACGTTGGGCCTTCTAACACCTTGGCGTTTCAATCAACACATGTGGTTCGTCGGATTCTGACCCGAAAGGTTTTCGAGCCATAATACAATCGAATTCATATGAATGTGGTAATGAGCACGTCTTTCACTAGCGAAGATTTCAAGTCGTGAGTGCTCTATGAATTCCAAGCTTATTAATTCCTCATAAACTAGTCTTATTCAGGTTTGTACAACATATACAAATTGCTCAGATTTATCGTGACTGACCGCCCATCAATTTTCTTCAAACATTTCCGTGTGGAAAATGGTCCCCGCTGTGTACTGTACAAACTGGTCATATTCATCAACATGTTGCACAATCATTGGTTATGTCAACACTTGTTCCAAAAAACATGTATTGATGGCGAGATCAAACAAAAGCGAAACTCGAGTTCAGTGCTTCTTTCCGAAACAAGCTGATCAGACGCGAGTGGTGTTCAACTTGAGGTTAACCAAGTCCCCGATTACTTATCATTAATCCAAAGTATTGCTTAGCAATTTTGATAAACTCGTAGATTTCGATCTGTCTCGGCATTTCTAATTGCAGACTTATCGATTGGAGTTAACTGGCAGTAGTTATGTCTCGAGACGACCGGGCAACCTTATGATCATTCACAGGCAAAAGTGGCTTAACCTTTAGATATAATTCGTTTATGCCGTAATGCCAGATCAATGACTAAGTGGTCAACACGCTTCCCTCATGGAAGCATGGTCGAGTTTCTGATCCCGGCCATGGACAGGATGTGCACTATAGACAAGCTTTAGCAGAAGCGAAATTCGGGTCTAATGCTTCTCTTCGGAAGGAAATGACTGAAAGTTTATCTAAATGTGATGGCTGCGATCAAAGGTGGGTGATATTCAGCTTGGAGTTTATAAATTCACTTCCTGTTTGTTATCACGGATTGATCGCCCAAAATAAACTGCAACCCCCCCCCCCACTTAGTTACTCTGCCGATCTCTTGCCGTTGTTCCTATACCCGTAACCTTAAAGCTACTTCATTGATTTAGAATCTGGTGAACATGCTTACCGTAAGAAATTTTTCGTTTGGGTTTTGCTGGGCTATTGTCCTCTTGTAGTGTGTGCACCTTTCAGGATCTTGAAAAGTGGTCTCTATGATGGGGTTTGACGAACTGCTTTACGTCATAGAAACTGTGTGCAGGTCGTTTACCCTTGATGGTTTTATGCATAGAAATTATTCACTATTCTTGTGACCGTATATTTCCGTCCATGGATCACGCTGATGGCTGTTTTTTCAGGAGCAACTTCGAATTCTCCTGAACGTGTAAAATCGAAGCTGAGGTGCTGCTGCCAGACTGCGACTCCCGCCTTAAGTAACGTGTTACAGGCAACCACCGGTGCATTCCACAACGTTATCTGTTAGGTCGTTTCTTGAAAGATTTCGTCTCTTTGGTGATTGTTCACTTTGATTCTCAGTATTCTTTGGTTCTGGGCAACTGTATGAAAACGACATGAATACATTTGTGCCACGTTAACAAATGTTGTATGGACATAGTAGCTCATAATTTAACTTCCAAAATTTAAGCATGACTACTTATGAGTGTCTGAACTTGGAGGATAACCCAACTAAATACGCAGTTGTTGAAAGTTTGTAGAAATTTATTACAATTTACATGCCCGTCAAGCTTCCACGATGAGGCTTTAGTCAATATAAGCTTCTTTACTGCCGTTTTAATTCATTCCGCCCCGCTTCCGAAAGAATCCAGTGTTCGAATTATGACCCCATGGTGGGTACTGAAATTTCATACCATTCTATACTTAATCGCCTGATTGCATCACACACATTAGGTTGGTAATGTGGTTTGGTGCGTGAGTTTTCTTAGTCGCCTGTCTGTTTGATTTCGTCGGATTGGTCCTTAATGTAACGTATCGTATCAAATGTTGTTTGTGCACCAGTACATAAACTTGGATCACAAAACTAAAATAAGCAAACTTTATGCAGCTTATTTCTGTGCAGAAGGAAAACTTGAGCAGAATTAATATATTTATTTTCACGATTGTCACTCATTTTCCTGGGCCAAGGGAACGTCCCCCTCGTCCTGCATGCTTCCACCTTTGCCACGCAAGTTGTACACAAAGGTGATGGGTCTGTTTTTGTTACACTTCTGGCGTCGACATTCTCATTCTCTGTATACCTTGCCGGCAAAACTGCGGCTAGTTCTTCGAGCCTACTGCATTCTCGATATGACAATTTGTTTCAGGAGCATGCGAGTAAACATGGCTGTTCCGAACAACCTAAGAATGCCCTTTATCTAGTGTTATACTGTGGTTGTGGACTTTACTTAGTCAACGCTTCGCAAGGGTTGTTAATGCATCCACACTTTCTCCGAGAAAAGCATTTGAAATGACTTTGTTTCTTCGAGAAAAATTTGAAAACGAGTCGCTGCTGACCGAAAATCTAGTACCCTTATTCAGCGATGGCTTCCTCATGTAGTGTTGAGTCAGAAATGAGCGCGTTATATAGTTCTGGTATTCAAGATCCCACCAAATGATATCTTCTAATTCTAAACGCATAACTGTATTTTCTTGATGTAGGAAGTTTTTGCACCCCGATTGTATTTGAGTTCCATTGCTTACCTGCTTGTCGTTTTATAATCACTTGCGTTGAAAATTTGAGTTTCGTTTCGTTTTGTGCGACCTAAAGACTTGGCAACTCTTCGTGCCTACCGACACAAATCTATTCCATGTTATCTTTGTGTTTTGAGATATCGCCTCTTGCACAGCGTTTCTCAGTTTACTGTGTTGTGGAATCGTGATGTAACCAGTTTGCAGCGCGCGAAGCACTTACACTCTATGTAGATTTACCTGTTGACTAACCATTCTTCTAGTTTGCCCACGAAGTCTTCAGTTGTCTTTTTGTGATCAGAGTCGTTTCTGGTGCCGCTTAAATCAATTTCAATATTAAGGAATTCATAAAACATTGTCTCGACCGTAATTGTTGTTGTACATGGCTGTCTGCTGACTTCTCTAAAGATAAACGAGGTCGTCGCAATAAAATAGCGCATTGTGGTAGGAGCTCCGCTGGACCCAGCTAAGGCTGTTGCCGAGTGATAGGCGGTCACCGTCGGGAGATTCCACTACATTACGTTTGTCACGACCCAAGTGATCAACGGAAAATACACGAGTCGCAAAAGGGTAGTACGTGACGTAATGATATCCAAAATCCCAGAGAAATACGACAGACCCTGATTCTCAGCCGAGAATGTGTGTACTCTCAAACTGAAGATAACAAAACAGACCAGCGTCTGCATATATTCAGACTTCGACGTACCTTGAAGACTCCCACCTGCTTATGGATAAGTGGGTGTCTCTTATGATCGGTCCAGCATCTAAGCGAGAGGCTGGTGATTTCAGCACCGCACAACTGAATTGTGGGAGTTTCTGCATTCGGAATGTGAACAAATCCAACAAGATGTCCAACGGAAACGAGTGCTGGTTGTCTGCTGTTGTTGCAGGCAGCAGGCACAATCGGTTACAATGGCGTTTCCATATGCTCCCACTAACAGACACCGTATAGCACTGTCTCATAACGAACACTCACGGTTGCATTCGTCGAGTTATTGAAGGCTAGTTTGTTTGAATGTTCTCGCACCATAGCATTTAGTACACTTTGCCGCATCAAACAAGATGAGATTTCTCAAACTCAGTTAAGATATGCCTGCAAGCAGACGCTGGTCTGCTAGGTTACGTTTGCCTTGAGAATAAATGTATGCTCGACTGAAGGTCAAGGTCTTCTGGAGTTTTGCGTATCTATACATTCGCGATTCGTCTATTCGTGCACTATTTCTAGTTTTCGTTGACCAGGTTGGTCATAAACGATATTATCTATTTTCGTGAAAATGCCAGCTTGGATTCACATTCAGGTTGCTGCAAGAAACAACATGACATTACATCATTGAAGACAGACTATTCCAAACTGAAGGTGTTTGTATCTATCATGCGGACTATCCGGCATGTGATAATGTTATTACTTACATCAACGACTCAAGATGCAGGTCCTTGCAAGCCCTTCTTTCTTTTTCGAGTGTTCATGCATGCTGCTTAATTGTTGAGTGCAAGCCCAGATTATTAAGTGGTTTCATTCAATTGTAGTATATAATATCTCCCAGCTGTCCTACCTTCGAGATCGACAACTTTTTTTTATTACTTTGAAGCATTGTGTGCAATGCTTTCAGTCGATTCGATCCCATCTGTCTAACCACCATTAACTTGCCTGGCACTGACATTTCCTAGACGTCTGGACGCGTCTTTCAACACAGGTGTTGCGCCCCGCCGGCGCACCCCACTTGGTGGCTTTCCCCTGGTTTACACACCACACGCTCTTCATTCATTGTGGGGGTTACAGAATCAGGCGTCGGCAGTCTTTCAGACGACTACTGTAGACTTAGGGAAATGATCTTTATTCAATTTGAGCTTGTCTGTTGACTAGTTACCTCAATTTCTGCTCCGATTTTTGCTGTCCTTAGGAAACAGTCCTCATTCATGTGGGCGAATTCTTCTCAATAGAATTTATAGGAAGCAAGGAAATGTCTTTGGGGCGAAAGTTTACAAATCAGTTGAATGCATCGCAGCTTATCAAATCGTTTGATTTCAGCGTGCATCCTCACGTTACTAAGTAATAAAAGCCACCTCATGATCTGACAAATCATGAATATGGTGAATGGATTGAACTCACCTGCCAAGAAATCTGTTGCCGGTGTCAAAGTTCTCAATCCCACTTTCAACCAAACAACGAACAATTCCTTTGCGGCCCCCACAGAGTTTTCTTTATCCATTGTCTCATCAATTCCCATTGATGACTCAGCTGTTTTTGAGAAAATCCTTTCTAGTTGAAACCCAACACGGTAGGCAAACCTGAGTCATTCACTCAGCGTTTCAAGCAACGCAAATGGAACGACCAAATTCCTCTTGACTTTGTGCACGTCTGTGGTGTTGGAATTTTTCGAAAAACCAATTCTTGCTCGAATGGAGACGTTTGCGAGCATCACGAATTCTAGTCACTTAGCCTATTATCTCGATGTTCTCGCTTGTCTAGTTCATTCTATGCTCTCATCACTTTTTGGTATATCTAGAACGGATCACATGTTCGTTGGACCACAACAGTGCTTTTGGAAGAGTTAATTAAGAGGTGTTACTTCCATTTTTTTTTTTTAGAATCGGACATTCAAACCTTGACTGTTAATCTTCAATGTGATTACTGTACGAATCGAAGCTGATTTATCCATGTTCATGTTCAGTCGCAAATCGCCACTGACTCTGGCACTCTACAGAATAAAGTGCCCTTCCCGTTATTATTTCCACTTTATATGGTATCCGTACCAGTTCATAATCGTATCTTTGCAATCAGATGTGCAAACGATGTAGTGTTTGGCTTCAAACACCTAGCTAGATTTTTCTCTCCCACACCGGTGGAAAATTTATCCCAACTACCAAGTTGTCTCTCAAAACATCCAAACTTGTTGACCTATTGTTCCTGCTTATCAGAAGAAACCAGCGTGAGGCGATTTCCACGATATGCTTGTAATAAGAATGGACTGGAGCAGTCCTCTGAATAGTGAAGGTTCAACCGACCGTAACTCATACACGAGGTGCTGCAAGCCCAGTTGCGATTGGTCGATGCCAATCAGTCCGAAATATCGACCAGCCACTACATTGATCAATGTTTTTCCCTTACATAAAAAGTGTTATTTTTCGTTAACTTGTGTTCTGATTCCCCTCGATTGGATTGCTCCGCACGCGACGTAGTGTCAGAGTACGATAGGAAACCGGTGTGCACATTTCAAGGCAGTTCATCGAGTGCAGTTGCAATTGTTTTTCGTGAGCAGTTGGATGTGACAGTTAGCAGCCGTTCGCTAGAGGCTTGGCGGCCGTGGAGACAGTAGTTCGATGGTTTCTGTGTTGAGCGGTTTGTCTCAAGGATCGGAAGAATACCGATTGGCGATGTTCTGGCATTGCGTTGCGAATGGAGGTAGATAAATCTGGATGAATTTGACGTTTGCTAACGACGAAGACGAGAACGACCTGCGTACAGTGCTTAGTAGACTTGAAGAACACTCTTTGGCAACCGAACGAAACGTTTGGAATTCTCCGTTTCTTTCAAAGAAACCGTCATCATCAGTATGCGGCGGCACTGAAAGAGTTGACTATGATTTGCAATTTATGCAAGTGCATGAAGGACAGTCTTATCGTGATCGAATGGTTCTGGGCATTCGGGACGCTGCAGTGACCAAGAGACTGCTGGTTGCAAGGCAAGGCAATTGACATTGTTCCAGTATATTGATGTTTGCGACAACGAATCGGCTGCGGAACAGATGGTAAAAGACCTTAACAGTGGCAATGGAACGGGGCTCAACGAGATTAGCTGAGCATGAGCCAGGCCCGCAGTGTACTCCTGCCTGTTTTGCGGTGGATACCGTGAACAACAGAAAGAAATGTGCGGCATTTGGAGAAACCCGTAAGAAGTGTCCGAAGAAGGAACATTTCGCCAAGTAATGCATGTCACAATCCGTCAGACTGATCAGTGAAGAGCCGGAGGTCCAGCGAATGTTGAGTGGTGTTCGAGATGCATCTGGATCACGAGCGGTTTACACCAAGCTTCTTATTGATGAAAATCAATGGCGATGTCAGTTGGATTCGGGTGAATCTGTCACTGTTATACCGGCAGGTTATCTTCAAACGTTGGTTATGGAAACGTTCGGCACGCAACGGCGAATGTGGACTGGATCAAAAACGCAAGCGTTGGGCAAAGCAAGTATGCCGATCAGAAATCCCATGTGGTTGATTTATTTGTTGTAGAAGGCGATTCAACACCAATCCTCAGACTGGATACCATCCAGACAATGGGCTTTCTGACTTTTCATTATAATATTTTCCTTCATTTTTCATAGATGCCCCAACTGTTCGATCAATATTCTCCCGTGTTTGTTTCCGCTTTGGGTTGTGTGCCGGCTACTGTTAGTCTTCCTGTAGCCAAGAATGTCATACCGGCTGCAATACCATCCAAGTCAGTATCGTTAGCTATTCGTGAAAAATTTAAGTACGAACTGAATCGTTCGTTGGAGCTGAAGGTAATGACGCCAGTAGATGAACCTAACGATTGGGTCGGTCGTGTGTGCACTGACCCCAGGCCACTGAACGCTGTACTTCGAAGGGAACAATACAGGTTGCCAACTGTAGACAATATTTTGCCTGAGTTAAACCAAACCCGTTTCTCTATAAAAGTTGATTTTCTTGCGCGTGGTGGCATGTGGTGTTGGATGAACAATCCAGCTGTCTAGCCACGTTTGTCACTCTTTTTGGGTGCTTTCAACGACTGTGTTAACTTTTTGCGTTAAAACATCTAATGCAAGCGCTTGACCAGCTCTAAGGGACGACTTGTTTCGCTGGCAATGTGTTTATATACGTAAGCACGAGTACGGAGCATGACCGGAACCTCGAGGTTCTCCTACAATGGTGTGTCGCAAAAAATAACGCTATCACGCAATGAGATAATCTTCTGGGCGATAGAAGTGACGTTTCTTGGTCATCTACTCACGTCTGAAAAACTGAAGATCGATCCCGACAAAGTGAAGACAATCCAGAATATGCCTCCTCTCGAAGACGCCAAAGCAGTTTCATGTCTTCATGGCATGATTAATCACCTGATTCGACTTCTCCCAACATTGGCCGACAGTGCGTCAACTTCTGCAAATTACACACAACGGAGTCGCGTAGATTTGGGGTGAAGCCAAACGATCAGCGTTCGACAAGATAAAAATGTTAATTTCGGTGGCCTTAGTTTTGGTATATTTCAGTCTTGGGCTTTCTCTTTTAATCCAGTGTGATAGCAGCCAGTCAGGTTCTGGGGCTCTGTTGACACAACAAGAGAGACCGATTGTCCACGGAAACCAGAGCCTTTCGACTGCGGGACGAAACTATGCACAAATCGAAAAGAAAATGCTTGCAGTAGTTTTTGCTCTGGAGAGCTTCAACACGTACACACTCGGAAGAAATACTGGTACGCACAGACCACAAACCTCTGATAACAATAATATAGAGACCATTAAGTGCCGTGCCCTGACGTCTACGACGGATGATGATCAGACTACAAAAGTACGACTGTGAGCTAGTCTACCAGCCCGACAACTAACTGCACATCGCGGGCAGTCTCCCTCGTGTTTACATACCCGGTGATGCGACGGACGATTGAGTTCGAGGCAATCGTATCGGTGGACTACAGTATTGCACTGCCAAGTTGATGGAGCCGAAGGATGCGACAGAGAATGATCAAGTTATTAAAAAGCCAACTGGTGTCATAAAAGATGACTGATCGCAGGATAAGAAGTCTTCCTGAAGAACTGTTAGCATTTTTCAAGGACCGCGATCAGTTTACTCAAGAAGTACGAATAATCATCAAAGGAGAGAGAATGGTCATCCCGAAGGATTTCCATCAGAAGTTCATTGAACAAGGCTGTTTAACACATTCTGGAGTGAACGGCTGTGTTCGAAGAGCGAAGGTACTTTTCTGTTGACCAGGCATGTCAGTTCTTGTGTCCTCTTCCGGTGTATGTATTGTTGTCCGTTATTTCCCCTCGTTTGTATTCGAAGGACTACATTTTTTGTTATGCCTTCAAGATTTCCCTCATGTCATAGTGTCAATATGTGCAAACAGTTCGTTAATTTCATATTTCCTTGTTTCTTAGTGTGCGAAAAGTTTGCAGCAACGTCGTGTTTAACATAACCCGCTCCTTTCATTCAGATCTCTCTAACTATGTACCCACTGGATCCGCGTAGTTGCAAATGGTCGCACGTACCCGATCTTACTCATCTCATATTGCTCGACTTGTGCACAGATCCAATCTTATCATTCTTGAATTCATCACAAAGCTGATTTAATAGTTCTTTCTTGATTGATGTCAACTGTTTGTGTTTGCTAACCTGAGGTTTATTATTATTATTGCGATTGTCGTTATTATTATGTTGTCACTCAAGCACACCATTTGTGAAACATGTGAGTATATGCAGGGGTACATGAAACGTATTATTGATTCGAATTGAATTTACTGGTTTATTCATAAGCTCACTCTTGAAGTTTTGTTCATTGCAGTTGTACACCATGAGTCGATCTTTTGTGAACACACTGGAAACTAGAATCCAATCTAACAAACAGCTTCAGGCCTTCCGAAATCATCCGGCTTATCAGCAGTTTTTCAATAAATGGAGCCTACCCGTCTATTTCCAGATCCGGTAAGCATTCATGTGTTTCCGTTCTAATTGTCTCAATATCTGTCTGAATAATGTGGTTAACAGACCGATTTGGCAAGGTGCAGGTAACATCTCATATGTTTCACTCGTCATAATATGAATTTCAGTGCTCTGTCGTTGGCCAATGTCACGGTAGATAGGCGTCAAGGTAAATATGCTCTGGTATCTGTGGAATGAACCCAAGATAGTTGGTGTCACGATCGGTCCATTTTGGTCAAATTTTTGCCTATGACTAAACCCTACGTTATGTGCACCCGAAAACACTCGATTATATCGATGTTGATATATTAGTTTTCACGCAAGCTACAGCATTTCTCAGGTACAGCTATCTCACACTCAAGCTGCGCATTGTTCTCCCAGCTAAATAAGAAACGACTAACTTTGTTTCTCAGTGTTTCAGCGTCAAACAAGTAGAGGCGGTAATTTATATCAGCAGCGCATCAAAGGCCCTTGCTTTTCTGCATGAGGCATTTCTCGCTTCCTATTGGCTTATTGGTAGCTTTAACTGTCATTACTTTGCCGCTTTCCGATTGATCGTTTGCTTACGACCAACCATATTCGCTTGCTATTGGATTCCACTGTGTTAGTGAACTCTGGTCGCTTTGCGCTAATCATGGTCAACGTGAACGTTAGTTCGGAAGTAGTATTCTGAATCAAAAATCATGAATGCTAATGGTATATGTATTTTCCGGTTCATTTTCACGGCGAAACGGACCTTCCTTGCATACTGCTCACTAACATTCTAGTTACTCCACTATCAATAATTCGCCATTCGCGCTTTTCAGCTCCTCCGTCCATTTTGTCATAACTTCTGTGCGTCAATGTCTCGTGGGTTTCTTATGAAGTTCAGGTTACGGCTTTATGCTGGTCAATCAAAACGTGTGGTATTCTGTTCTGAAAACCATGTATATAAGCAGTATATTGTAGAGTTTTCGTCGTGAATCCGGGCAGAAGAAAACAGGAGATATGACCCAAGTACGCTGATAAACGATGCTGACGTCCGCATTCCATTCTGTGTTACTAAATCTGTTATGCCTTCAGAGAAAAATCTTTCTCAAACCATCAACGAGTTGTCGTTTTATCTCCGTTGTCGTGCCAGTAAAGTGATCAGCCATCGGGTCCTTCCAGATACTGTTTTCGTCACTGAGAGTGACACCATTCCAACGACCACCCTTAGTAACATGATTTTCTGCTCACTTCAGTCGATGTTGTATACGTTACCTAATGAGTTAAAAATATGTTTATCAACTTGCGACGTGTTAGATATGATACGCCATTGATTAGTTACTTCACTCGCCGCACAGGAACCTGCAACGCCGCTTTCCATAGAACACGAGAACGAAAATGTTTCCTCGTCCACTTAGTGGACTGTGCTCCCCGAGTCAAGAAAGTTTTGCTAAACAACTTGGACATCAATAGTGTTAAGTAACCTTACACTTTTTTGTGTCTGCTTTTGCATCTTATGATCACTGCACGTTCGAGATGACCTTACTCACGAAACACATGTTGGACGTCATGTTTTCGTGTTTCTGAAAAAAAAGAACTCATTCCCCAGGTTGACTAAGATAAGTTACAAATGATGGCCTAACAGTTATTCTGCACAATGCGTCCACTGTATCCCCTGTAACTGCGGTAATTTCATCTTAGCAACATTGATTGATATAACGCATTCTAATATCAACCGAGAACTCATTTTTTACGTCCTACTTCGATGTAACTCCTTCAGAATACGCAAACGGACTTTCCAGGTCGTTGCACACGTGTCAGCTATTCTATCGATCCGGTTAATGTTTTTAGCATTAATGCGTCATCGCAGCGCCCTCATTCTGAGTTCAATCTAGGCACCGTTCATCACGCTACGTCGGCTAGTTTTGTGTTTACCATTATCAGTCTTTGTCCTTTATCGTTTATGTGTGCTTAGATTCTCAGTTTTTCCTTACATTTTTCTTATGTTTAACCGTTCTGTTGTCACATTCGTTGGGAGCCCACTTAATGGCACACTCGTTGCGATTATTCCTGATCATCATCCGGTTCTTCAATTCCTTCTTTTGGGCCTATGCAGGTGCTATGTTATTTTGTATTATTATAACCACTGGTTTTTCGCGTGTTTATCCTTCTCTTAAAGAGGCATCCCATGAGCAACCACGTATGGGACGATTTACAATAGAACAGCCTTTACAAACATTTGGTCTCAGTGACCGACGGTGAAGTGGTAGACAGCTGCTTCGACCCAATTGTGTCTCATCGGCACCACTTACGCCGGAGACTTGAACCCACGATTCATGAATAAGCGGCAGATTGTATTCACTGGTCATGAGTTCCGATTATCTGGCGGTGCTTATTAAACGCGGCTATTTCGAAACGGATGTCCACCACCTGGCTGGTGTTCACTGAAACCAACTCTGCAAAACTCCTCAACCCGTTCCGTGGATGTGGTGAATGCTTGTTCGTTTGCTGGCGAACCACAAAACGGCCGAGTACTTTCAGCCCACGAGCGGAAGAAAGCATAACAGCTAATAAAACCAATCTGTTCCTATTCTGGTTGTTAGGCACCTACTCCGTCCCCTGCTATGCGTTTATTTCTGTTTTCCTCGTTGTCTTAGGAATTTCCTTATGTTGAAGCCCCCCAGTACCTGTCTTTGTTTACAATCGGAGACCTATCCCAAACCTGAAAATCACTCACAGTTGGTCATTGCTGTCGTGTTCATGTAGACTTTCCAGACAGCCCCTTGTGAAAAGCAACTCTACACTCGAGTTTCGTTTCTGTCAACTCTTCAGTGGTGCATATCTTTTCCACGACCGGAATTTGAACTCCAGCCACACCTCTGTGTGGCACCTGTGTTCACCACTGTGTCGTTGACTGCACGTTAGACAAAACTCAACTGTCATGTGCGAGCAGTCAGCTGCATTCATTTATGAGCGATGCCCAGATTACCTGATCGCATAGAGAGGAGACAGCAACTCCCTTATAGAATTCAATACCGTTATATTGCTTCATTTCTCAAGGGGCCGACTGGGAAGTTTGGGGGTGGGACAGCTGCCGTCAGTTGTGAGCGATGTCCGGTTTAAATCAACCAAAACCCCCTACCTATTTTAAGCTACTCCTATGCTCCATTTATTTAGCAGATGGCTTAGAAGTCTGGTTTTTAAAACAGTATGTTTTCATCATTCATCGATCTTGTTCAGTCCGCAGTATGTGTACATACTTGACCCACTGCTCGCTTTTTCACATCTGTGTGCTTGTGTCATTCACCGTATCGTTTGACTAATCACGTCTTACGTAGCAATGACGGTCGATGCGCTTGCGGATTCCTGCTGTCGCGTTCAATCTGCTTCTACGCTTGCATGTGACGGTTGCTCGTGCCTGGTTTACTCGTTACATTACACAAGCCAGTCTCTCGTCCGCCCGTTTGATTTATGAGATGACATCTTCAGTACACGGATATTTTTTTCGCCTACGCTTCCCTCACCATTTTAACTTACACTTTACTTATCAGCCTCTTTTTACTTGGGCTTGTGATGCTAGTTGATCTTATTTTGTACAACTCCTGGAACATAGTATGTGTCGACCGGCCCGAAGTTCCCTCGCCTTAGTCATACCATGACGCTATCACTACTGGCCTATTTTTACCCATCCATTCCGGTTCAGTTGTCAGTACTCTCACTCGTCACTCCAATCCGGTAGATTGTATGTCAGTTGTTTTTTTCCTTGACAGTTTCCAGGAGATCGCGGGTTCTCTCGAACAGGCAATTCAAGGTGGTCTGACTTCTGCTGGCCCCAGTAAAGAAGGTATGATACCAGTGACCTCCGTCACATCGTGCCTTACTATGAGTTTGTGAATTTTTTTTAAAATATCCCTCGCACACAGACTCCTGAACCCTTGCGAGTATTCTGCAGCCTGGTGCTTTCAGGTTTTGTTAAATCACGTGAAACAGTTTTGTAATCCTACAGGATTTCCAGAACTTGCACTGTTAAAAAATCTTATAGTTTTTCCAACTGAAGAGTTGCTTTATAATATACCTTAATTTTGTCTCCCCTACTCTGTATTTTATTATTGGGGTCACGTTCCATCTCTAAATACCTCAATGAACAATGCTTGGATATTCGGTCACCACATAGCACAACTTCTGCTATGGTTTTCAGCCCTGAACCCGAATCCGATGACCTTAGGATAAACGTTTTCAAATTCCTATCCCTCTGCATTTGGTTGATTATGGTGACAAGAGCGCGGCTGATATCTCTTTTTCAGTCGACTTGACCACGCTCTAGCTTTAGTGGGCTGCTTTCAGGATTGATGGGTTCATAGCAAAAAGAACGTATCGTCTTATTCTTAACCTGATATAACCTTGGATTGCGTGCTTTTTGACCTGAAGCGAATCGTTTCCATCAGAATTGGTGTACTGCTGACGTCTAGAAACAACGATCTTAATGACCCTATTTTAGTTAATGCTCACACACGGCTGATGATCGATTTCCTAGGGACCTCGACTCATTCCACGGCTCACTTCTTATCTCGTATATCTTGTCCATTTTGCCTGTCTTATGGGTACAGTATTCTATCCCAACACTCTCCAGAGAACACTGAAGTGTTTACGTTCGGGAAGGAAGATCTTTTGACCTCAAAACTTGTTCCATCTGAATACGGCCCAGTGGGTAAGGCAACCTTACAGAACCCGTCATAATAAATTCACACTCGTGATTTATCAGACTTCTTCCCTATACCTTAAGCTATCGCGTGTCCCTTCCTGCGATTCATTGTGATGACTGCACAACTATTTTGCAGCGATGAAGCATCTTTCCTACAGGTAGACGATAATAGTATACACAAGCGTTTCCGACCGAGAAATTGAAAACCAAACAAGAAGCATAGTCGGTTTCGCACCATCTATAATTTACCGCCACGCAGTAGCATGATTCCAAGTGAACTCGGATAGTGTCAAGTTTTCCAGATTTGAACAATGATCAACCAGTCATTCTTTGAATCCAGTAAATCTCTACTAGTAAGTCCACGTTATAGCTGCTGTCGTATTTGGGTTCAGGCTCGTATCAAGAGGTGCGATATTTCATGAAATACCACTTAGTTAGTTCATCGTTTTAAGAATCGCCAAGCGTAGATTGCTTGTTTCTCTTCCAGCACAATGACAGGCTTGTATGTGAATAACGTATTGTGCATCACTTACCCCATTTACATCACGTTCACTTTATTGTCTAATGAAATAGACCTGATTTTCGTTTATTTATATTTGGTGGTGCACTTATAAGCGCTTTCTTTACACTTGCGAAAACCAACACTGAAGAGAAACGCCCACGCGGACAGCTTTGGGTTTCTTGCTCTCCCGCTCTGCGGTCAGTGCACAAACGAGCTGCGTTTTATCCGACAAGTCTGTTGCACTGCTTCATCCTAGGATAAGGTTCGTTTCTATCCTGAGAAAGTGTTTTGTGTATCGCCCTAGTGGGCTTATTTTCTCAAAAGAGTTACTGACCACACAAAATATACTTCATGGGTTTTGTTTCCTTGGAGCATTGTGTGGAAGAATGCAAAACCACACGAGATCTTTCGAGCTACTTTCATCTATCTGATGTTAGCAGTCTGCTCTTTATAGTACTCACCTCAGCTTCATCTGACACCAACGGTACGCATATGAACAATATATTGTGCAGCCTCTGTGGTATCGTTCCGCCCGAGACCTATATCATGAAGACACCGCTGATTCACGGTACCCGACGCTTCACTGTTCTTAAAACCTGCTGGTGATTCTTGGACAACTTAGGATGAAACTGCTTTGTTATTTTGAAATGCGTACCCTCAAACGGACACTCCACCGTAACTGGTTTCGTCCTTGTTTACACTCATCAGGTAAAACTTATTCAACAGATCCGAACCGGTAACCATCGTGCTTCCAACTAGTGATTTTATCTACTGGACCACCAGCCTTGTAAACGTCGCCCGTTACAAGGCACTTGGTGTATAAACTGTGCACTTATGTTCCTGCTACCTCATCATCAACGATGTTCATGAAACCGCTAGTCTGTTGGGCGAAGGATTATTGGCTTGTAACACAAAAGAAGCTCCTTCGGATGTGTCAGGAAATCTCCATCTAATAGGTCAAAACGAAAACGAAACCAGCTATATCGAAGTAACAGTTTGTAGTTGAACGTCATGGAATATTGCATTCATCATTTTGTGCCCTTTTTGCGACAGCCAATACGAGCTGGTAACCTGATGGGAATCTCGTCCTTTTAGAACATGGGTCACATTTGTCGACTAGTACTTCATACACTATGTTTGTGACTCGTAGTGTTGCGCAATTTTACTTTCCACACTTTTGTTGTGTAATCTCCGAAATTTACGTAAGCTTGAACATTTTTGAAACACTTCATAGGTTGTTGATGTTATGGTTATTGCTTATTAGTAGTGAGGGGTTTGTTTGCTCTGAATTGAATATCAACGTGTGATCGCAGCTTTCGTATTGCATATCAGAAAAGTCCTTACAGTTGATAGGTGTCAGACAGTATATTCCTCATGGCATTTCATACAAGTTCAGGAAAGCTATCCGTAAGAAATTGAAGTGTAACCTCCGTCGATTGTGAGGCTCGATTAGTAAGGAAAGCCAAAGAAGTAGGAACCACTTTTACCTCAAGGAACGTCGACAAACTCTTCAAGCTCATCCGTGCTGCTGGACCATAGCAACCGTCTGTCAGCGAAGTTATCGACCATGCAAATGGCACATTCATCCATAATATGTCCAAAACGATACGCGAAACACTTTGAGGGTCTCTTTAGCTGTCCTCGTGCTTTCATTGTTACTGGGTTCCTGCTCCAGAGAATCTTGTCACAAACTTGCGGTCTAGCTCCCTAGTCGGTAGAATTAGGACCACCCACTAGGACTCGGGTCCGCAACCTCATTTCGGTTCTAAAACCCAATAGAGTTGCTGGTCCAGAGGATCTCGTGCCGACAATTCAAAGAAGGTGGGGAGGCATCAGTAGTGGCTTTGCCTCAGCTGGTTCCAATTGTGTGGACGGTGGAGACCATCCCTTTATGCTGGGGCCACTCGATAATAGCTCCAATATTCAGGGAAGCAACTCGAGGATCTTGGGAAAACCATAGGGAGATTAGCCTGATTCCAATCATCACTAAGGTTCTTGCATTCATTGTACTTCGTCGACCCACTGCAGTTCGGGAGGCAGATATTAGGGAAGAACAGACAGGGTTTCGTCCTGGACGAAGATGTACTGATCAAATTTTCGCTTTTCACCGAGTTCCGAAGCAGCGTCGTGTATGCCGCCGGCCAGCAATTGCCGTATTTCCCCACCCTAAGGGTGTGTTCGATTCAGTGGATTGATCTGCGTGTTTAGTCGCTCGGAGGAAGGGGTGCGTCAAGCAAGTGTGTGGACATACTGTCGGCGTTTCATTCTCATACTTCAGCTCATGTTAGGTTTTACGGTGACAGTTTCAATATCAAGAGTGGCGTGCGTCAAGGCTGTCCAATTCCACCATTCTTGCTTAATTTCATCACAGACAAACTAGTGGATGACTGTTTGTGACACTCACAAGACGTTGGCGTGGACCTCCCACCCGGTGGGAGACTGACTGATTTAGATTATGCTGTCGACAAGGTTTTGTTGTTTGGCAACCTTCAAGCAGCAGGGGCAATGCTGGGAGCTATTTTGCGCTCTGCTAAACATTTTGGAAGGCGTCTCTGCAAGACTGATGTGGCTATGGAGATTTATTATTGGGTAATAAAGTTGCTGAGTTTTTTGTTCGGTATTCATACCTAATAGGTTGCATCAATGGCGACGGAGTTATTGGAAGTGAAGTGAAGTCCTTATCTTGAGCGCACGGCGGCATTCTGGGTCATTTCTATGAAGTTTAAGGATTGCTCGTATAGGGTAGCTGTGAGGAAAACTCTACTTTATGCTTTCGGAATCGGGCAACTCAAAACAGAAGATGTGAAATGTCTTCAGTTAGTCGGCTGTTGATATGTGACCTCGATCGCTTTGGTTGCGAGTGTTGATGGAGTTCGTTTATTCGCTGCACAAGCGCAGGTGATTAGGCAGTGCATTGGGGGTACTAGCTAGTCGTTTGGTACGTCGAGCACCTTTTACCGATCCCGCGGCCGACTGACGTCAGGCGCGCAGTGAACAGATGATGACCAGGTTTGGAGAAATAAAGCCGTTCAACAAGTGGTCAGCTACTGTAGGTGGAGTTCGTCTGCCCGGCAGGTGCCATCGCGAATCGCAGAGTCAGTTGCTGGAGATTCTGGATTTGATGGTAGTCGATCGAGTTCAGCTAAGTGGATGCTGCCGTTTTCTGGCCGTGTTTTTTTATATGCATCTAGAGACGCCGGACGACAAAAACCTTCGGAAGACCGTCTTGCTAATGATGCCTTGATCTATTAGTTTACAGGGTGTGTCCCATTTGGTGTTGAATCCGGAATTATGAACTTGATTTCGACAGTCGGGTCCCGTTCTTCTTTGTTAGTTGAGGTTTTGCTCGTTTTTCCATGGTTGTGTGGCTGTTAAGCATCAGCTTGAACCACTGATCTGTTGTTTCTTTTGATGGTGAGTCAAATTCAGCCAGACATTCAAACCATCCATTTTCGAAAAAAGCATCATAATCGATTTTCGCTCCTGCTAGATCTCATCACTAGCGCATATCCTTCCCACGACTGATGTTTGAATCGGTGTCACGATATCATCAGACAGCCATGTTCACCACCGAAAATAACCTGAAGTGTGATCATTGTTCCACAAATCCATCATCCCAGGGGACTCTGTAAACTGAACACCTAGCCGTGTTTTTACCAGTTATCTCTCCTTCACATAATTGAATGTTTTCCTGCTCAATTTGACATTTCAGATTGCTTGCTTCATGTGACGGAGGTTCTGTTGGCGCAGTTGCAACGTTGCTGGGCGGATGGCGTATTTTTGCAAAGTGTCAGACATCGGTTTATGAAATTAACGCTGCAGCTTCTCAGTCGCTATGCGGTGTTCGTCGAATTCCAAATTCAGACATCAAAAATTTGCAAGGTATGTGCAATATTTTCACACCGTTCCCTCGTTTGACTTTATACGGTCCTTTTTCAGTACTTTCGATTGGCCGGGTGTTAATTCTCAACAACTTTCATTTCATTTCAAAACCTGGTCTGGCTTGAAGGGTGTCCATTAGCCCAACTATAGCTGCTCACCTCCCGGAGCCGGGCCATCGCTTACTTACAGGGTGAGCGGGACTCTTGAATGGTTGTGAGTAAAATCTCCCAAGAAAATCATATATCGTGCTGCGTGGTGCGTCAGACTGTTAGGCCAGAGGATCTAGGTGGAATATATTCAGTCAGTACTTTTCCTCAATATGTCCGAAGCGATGGTTGTCCCCGTAGATCAACTTGTTCATCTTTACTATCGTTCTGTGCTTCTAGTTTCTATTTGTTGGGACCAAGGTTACTGGTTAACACTGACGTCTCCAGTTTCTATACACTCCGTCGGTTAGGTCAGGAAGCTTCTTTGATGAGCACTCTGGAGTCTGGAACTGGACGTGCTGCTCGTCAGACGTACATTCACGTTTGTGGCGCTGTCACTAACCTGAGTTCGCCCTTGGACAATACTGTGGGCCGACGATGTTCTCACAAGGTCTGTGGTGACGATGAAACCGACGGCATGGGATCAAGCTGAGCTCGGAGGCAGAGTAAAGCTTGCTCGCCTGGGTCTTAGTGAATGGTCGCTTGTGCGCTCTGTCAAGGGTTCCCGACTCATATCAGAAAGACGTTCACCATGTTTGCATATATTTCTACAGCTAACCGTCCAGATACCATCGAGAATGTCTGCGATGTTCTTTTTGATCTTCGAATACGAACTAAACGCTTGGACATCATTGTGCTTGTTGTTGAAGTGTTATATATTTAACACGTAAAAAAACACAAAGATTGGCAATTGTGCTACAATACGAGAAGAGACAAAGCAATGCGTAGGGTAAAGGAGAGGGGGGAAATGTAGTGATGAAGAAAACAGTTACAACGATATACACATAGACTGGCAACACGAGCGCCATTGACTATTCTTCGTTATATCAAGCAACATCCTCAACCTAAGGTGTTCAGTGTATTTTGGACCCCAGCCGGGAGCTCCCTATTGAGACAAGCTTCACAGTGAGTGCTTTCACACCTCGAATTCAAGACATGCGCTGGTTATCAAGCTGTCGCTTCCAGCCCAATCACTTACTTGCAGATAAGGCACAATATGGCAGGCGGTGGTGTGACCAAGCCAACGTTGTCTGTGCGATGAGATCAAAACGCTCAAAGGTCGACAGAATTTATTTGTTCCGAAGTGAACACAATTTGGTCGTCTTGTTCCAAAAGAGAAGCAACTAAGTAGCACGTTCCATTTCTGGGCGTGTCACACTGACAATGGCGGTCATCTCTAACTTCACCTATCGAGTTAAGTTATCCAATACACAAAAACCTCCTTGTGCAACACAACCATGGGCGTAGTGACCACTTTACCGTCAGTTGCCGGTGTGCCCCCTATTAGAGCCTGGTGTTCGGTTTTGAGCAACCATATTGATTCACACCAGGACGTTGTTCATAACCGCTTCATTTTATTGTTTATCCGAATGTCAGATGGTCGCATGTTTAACCTGCTCAGCTGGAAGTTGAACGATCACACTATATCATCCGCCTAGATCACTGATTTGGTGTGATTAAAACCAGCATTAGACAGAAACGTCAACAGCAGTATGAACTTTTTTGTGAAAAGTTGTTCCAATGAAGCACTTCGACCGTAACACAAATGGGCTTCTGTCGATTTGATCAGTCTCTCTTGACTCCGAATACAGCAAACACCGCCGTGAAGCGAAGCACATTCACGGTGAGTTTGCTTAAGATCCGTGAAACTTCTTTGGCCGAATAAGCTAGGTGAATGGAAAGGCATTTTTGTCAGAGAATACTCGAGTGTTGTTTTCCCTAATTCGTGATTGCACTGATCAGCGTTAACCAAACCATGTGACAAAGGTGCCCTACGAGTTGACAGTTTGTTGCGGTACTATAACAGATAAGCACCTCAGCTGGCCTGAGCTGGCTGTGTTAGCCTAGTTACGATATTCTCGACGATCCTATGTCGGAAACCGAAATCACTTTAAACGTTAATTTATTAAAACGCTATAAAACTCCAGGTGTAGACCTTCTTTTCCCAGCTCATTTGAGGTGGTGAGAAATTGTTTGAACTGATCACAGTGCTTTGTTTTGTGTGAGTCTAAAGAGGTGTCTCGTGACCGGCACTTGCCAACAGACATTCCCATCTTGTGACATCATGTGACAACCACAGAGGTGTTCACGCTGTCTCTGACGCATCCAGCATGCTCATTGGTAAAGCACGGATATGACAGAAGTTTCCGATCTGGTTGCGAGTATGTCGATCATAGGTTCCTTTTTTGACAGACATTGGAATATAGATGTTCTTTCTGCCGATCATCAATTGTAATATTTTTGGGCCTTTCATTCGATTGTCAGATATGCTCTGTCGGATCGCCTCCATTGCACAGCAGCCCCGGCGAAGCACACCAGTTCACTAAGATCATCATATGCTCGCTCTAAGTGCAGTGCGTATTTGTGGGCAACCGTTCCGAGCGTTGGTTGCTTCAAGCAGTGTTCGACATTGTTGTCCGCTCTCTCTCCTCCTGTTTAACAGTAAATAATGTGCACCCGTCCCCAAGCCTAACTTCTCGCCTCGTCTGCTTTTCCAGTATCTCATGACTGGAATCTTATTTCATTCAGATTGACCATGTCTTTATGGATAGTCTGTCCATTCATCGACACACTTACGAATGACTAGACTGCTTGTAACTACTACACTGTGGTTTTTGCGTCTCCTGAATCACACTTTCCCTTCTTACTATCGACGTTAACGGTTTGGGTTAACGTAGTTTGCATCTGTACAGGGACACAACAGTTGGTATTCTGGAAAGAGCACTCGGGATGCAGCTTCTGACAGGCAGACGGTATTGTTTACTTGGTTCGTCTGCAGGCGCCATGAACGCTACGTTAAGCCATCCAACTGATGTGGCCGAACTGTGTGGGGTGCACTTTGCGCCCCTAAAAATTGCGTTGGATCTGGTTTTATCTGTTTATTACAGGGGGCGCTTGAGACTGTTGATATCCTTGCGCGCCATTTGATCGCCTTGTAATTCTTTTGACGAGGCATATGTGAGGACAACTCAGACGGTTGTGGCTTCTCAAGCATGTCCAGTTGCCCTATAAGGGGTGGGTCTACAATGCGCGTGTGTACTCAGCCCTTCTTTTCTTATCGGATATCTAGTGTAACATGCAACCAGAAGTGCAGACAGATTATGACTGAAGATGTATTACGCAACACACGGCAATAGTTTGTCTGACTGTCCGTTGGTTCGAGATCCTCGTGCACAACGTTGACGTAGCGGTCTGAAAGGTGAGCGAAACAACCGTGTAACGATTACCACTTCAAATTCGATCCGTGAGCGCTAACTAGTTTCGGTCGCGTGTTACACTAGCTCATTCACACTGAATTTCGATATAGATTGCTGGTACTCAGCACCTTATTTCCGTGAATTATCAAATGGCCTAAGTGTGATAGAGGCAACAGTCAGTCGGCATATTTCCAAGACATCTCTAATTTCCCGGCCGGTAATCAAAGTATCGAAGCAACACAGGCTGCGCCGTTTAGGTCGTGTATTGCCTGTACTGACGGAGTGACTACCACATTCCACTTTTCGCTGCGGCTGCGGTCAGTTGGAAAGAGTCGCAAGGCGGCCAGTTGATAACACGGTCAATGCTTATGCAAATTTTGACTGTCTCGTTGAAAAAAGGTGCCGCCTTTGGGGAAGGTGTCAAACATGATAATATGTTGAAGTCATTAGCGAGCCTATCTCCGTAGGCTTTGTGAACTGGTTACGAACTTTGGTTTCCATTAACATCATAACATATATGTTTATGCCGCACTCGGTGTAACTCAAGAGGTTTATGCTTAACAAGAAATGGAAAAGCAGAAATTTCAAAGCGGAATTCAAAGGAGCGTAGGGTTTTACAATCAACATCTGCTTCCGCTTCTTGTCATTTCCGACAATGTGTACAATCACATCGTCTGCAGGGTCCCAAACACGAAGCCAATGACGCTCTAGGAAACTGGCCAAAGCGTTTATCGTTCGCAAACGATGATTGAGCTCTCAAACACTTTTCCAGGCCAGTAAACTACATATGAAACTGATCATGCTTGTCGATATGTTACACTGACCTATCTCGAAGTCATATCAATTGCCATGCTTATATAGTGCTTTCACTGCATGCATGCGATGCTACAAACTATGGATTGAGTATCTTGTGCTCTGGCCTGGTTCACTTTGGTTGCTGTTGGCCGCCTTTTTTATGCCGACAGTTCGGAAATTTCCACAGTCATGGTATTGAAAATGCACAATCTATGTTCCCTAGGTACCGTACTCTGCCTATCTTCGGAGCGCCTAACTCACCACACATTGCTCTGTGCGCACAGCAGCTAAGTGATGGCTCCATCACGAGTTGAAAGCTTGTACTGCTCCACTGAGCAAGGTTGATATGTGCCGCCTGTCGGAGAAACACAATCATCCACGTTGCTGGTTGAAAACGCTCTCGGACATAGTAGTGTTAGTGGTTAGGTTGCATCTATGAGAGTGTAAACTATTCATGACTTACTCATTTCATTTATTTATTTCATGCGTCTCAATTAGTCGTTTTTTTGAACGACTATCAAGATCAACAGTAGCCCAGATCATTGTACCCTTGGTACGACTCATTAATGGATATATATATATATATGTAGTAATCGGCCCTCATGTGTGATACAAGGTGTCATACTAGGAGGCATCGTTTTGGTATGTGATCCGAAAACGCCATTACCACCGCATGTTGATCGCAGCTTGGAAGGGATGAACCACATTCGTGCTGGCGTTTATTATTATGGTGGCTTCTGAATCTAGCATCCTGCTTTGCTAACAGGAGGATATGGCGTCGTTCGTGCTCGCAGTTATGGGAGTTTCTTTTATCCTGAATACTATTTAGTAGTTCAAAGTTTATATTCTAAAGTTCGGTTTTATTATACACATTAGGTAGAGTCGTCACCGTGGTAACTCTGCACAAGTATCTTTAGATGATGTCTTACACCATGGTTTCTTTCTGAGTCAATCCATATCGCTTTTTTGCTTTATTTCGACTAATGTTCCTCAAGAAATTGTACCTTTGGCGATTGTTCATGTGTAGGAAACCACGGATCTGGACAATACGTCTCCATCCAACTTGGACCTACTCATCTATCTTCTGATAGATTGCCACCGTGTTTCTGTGTACGTGAGAACTAAATTGCCAAACATTATCCTGTCAGCCCTAGGATCTGCGATTAGTGGAGGTGAACCCGGAACATCTCACGCGGACTGGTTGGAGGACTGTCTCGAGGAATCCGCACAGCATCTATTGGCTGTCGTGAAGCCATTGGACGAGATCATCCTTGTTATCACGGAGGTTGGTGTAAGACCTGCTCATTTTTGTCCGTTCCGTGGTGGAGGGAAAAGATTTCTGGTAGACCTTTTGATCTGTCGACTTTCGCTGTCTTTGAAAGACATCCTAAAACCGTTTTGTTGATAGGAAGTCAAGCTTATTGGCCGTTTTAGACAAACCATAGACGCGCGATCGCGCTTTGTGTAAAACCTAATGCCCAGCAAACCAAAATAAACATTCCGAATCCAGCTGTTTGTTTCATTTAGGCTGACTCAGCCCAATGGCTTTGAGTTTGATAAGATTCGCGTTGTCAAATTGCGGCTGTTTCGTTTATACTGCTGCCGGTGTTGTCCTCTACAAGTGCAATGGTCTCTCTCTCCAGAGAGTCCCTTGGAGGAGGACCATTCTACGGAGATAACTTCCGTTTGGTTTCGTGGAACTTTTGTAAGAATTTTGCCCTAGAGAGATGACCCCCAGGTACGACCACGAGCCAAATTTCTGGCTGTAGTTTGGTTCAAATTTCTTTCTGGAGAGGCCACGGTGAGTATCACAAACGACCTGATAATTCTACGGACAGATCATGTCCCACGTCGCTGGTGTCATTCTCATTGGTTTTGCTTGAACAGACGTCACTGTAACATTTCAAACTGCAGATCAGTGGTGGGTTGCGGACAACACTCGGTATCTATCCTATCAAATCACGTGTAGTTTACAGGCATGAGCTGCCTTGACCTCATTTTATTCGCGCGATGTAATGCGTGCTTTTTGTCTGACAAAACTTCGGCAACCTTCGTATAGGTGAGGGCGTTCTGACGAATCGGTTTGATTCTTTATCAGAGACAGTGCAGTACGAAAGGATATGGCACCAGCAACAATGAAATTTTTAGAAGCATTGTTTAAAATACGGTACCGATCGCATGGCATACAAAGAAAAACATTGTACAAAGAATCAACGAACTTTTTCAAAATAAAAGAATATACCCGTTGGTGCCGTGTGCACTACCGATATATAATCTGAGTTATCCTCCTCAGGACTATTTTGAGTCAATCCCGTTAATGGTCTCTCTAGAGGAGACTACTGTATACGCAACTGCTCACTCAAACGCGAGTTGGTTCAACAATGATGTAGCACAAGGGTACTGACAGCCTTAATGTCATTGGCAGCTATACATTACTAGTGAGTATTGGTGCCCAATTGCTGTGCAGCTGTGGAAGAAGCCTCAACCAACATATGAAAAAGTGGAACGAAATTCATAAACCTATTTGTTCCAAACTCAAACCGTGAGGATTAATGTGTTTACACCCTGCAGACAAACAGGTTAGTGTAAAGCGGTGTCTGCAACACAGTCTTCGTACGATTTTCACTGTTGTGCGTTCAACAGCAGTATTCATTCCACTATATAAAATTAGCCGCTATCTTCTCTCAAATCCTCGGTCACAGTGTGTTTGTAGGCTGCCATCCGTCTGCGTCTGTCTTTGTCAATTCGTGATTCGGCCAGCTCTAGCGTAACGCCAGACAGTTCGTTCTCATCTCCAATGCGTCTTTTAATCGCCAAAATTTGTTTCTTAAGGGCTATATGATTAAACTGTATAGGTTCCAGTATACAATGCTCGATATCACTTTCGGAACTCAATGTCATTTTAAGATTGCTCAAGAGATTAACCTGGTAATGTTTTGTCCCCAGTGGTTTGAGCAATGTGGATCGCACTGGCTTGGTAATGATCGCATTGGCAAGCGTTCTAATCGTGTTGAGTCCGCGAGTGCTTATTGTACACCACTGAGACCCGGCTGCCTTCACCGGACTGGAGACGTACTTCGTCTAGGCCGCATCTCTTTCCTTAGCCGTTCCACTATGTGATTGGTCAGCGCCTGCTTACTCGACTCGGTTTAAGGCCTCTTAGCGTAAGACTCCGCACAATGTTGGGCCCGGTGCGATCCGCTTATTTTGGATCACTATGCAGGTTATTCGCACTCTTGAGACGTGCAGAGCTATCGAGTCACGTAAAAGCTACATGGAACACCCAAAAAGTATCGTCTGATCCTCAATATCGAGTGCCCGCTTCTTAACCACATCGATATTTGTCCGTTGCAATTAATCGCACAAATCGATGGTCCAATTTTGCCGTGGTTCACGTAATACGACTCGAGTGCCTTATACACACGTTTTTTCTGTCGCTTGCGGAACATCGAAGAGGCCGTCCTACACCTATGTGCATATTGCGACTCATGATGAGTAGGTAATGTTAAAATGATCGGTTTTCCTAATAATATTTAGACGTCATCCTCTGTTTCTCCCTTGTCGTCCATCTGTAGCGTGCGTGCATGTCCACTAGCCGTCAACTTATGGACGTACCCCGTCAATATCGGCGGACTAATCGAACCCTGCCCACTACGCCTTCTGGTTATGTTTCAACCATGGTTCGCCCGCTCAGTCATTTAGCCGAGTTGGGTCAGAAGACTTCAAGCGAGAACGCCAGAGATGCCTTGGCCGTGCTCGTATGCAAATGCATCGAGCAAGTAACCAAAGCGTGAGTCGTTTTCACTGTATCGTTATAACGGTCTTACGCGAAGTAAAGATTTCACATTGGCACCCGTGAATAGTTTATCACCGGTAACCTTGTTTGGACTCACTTAACTCTCATTGTCTATCCATCTCGCGGTTCGCCTGTGTTCTTTGGACACACTCAGTCTGGATAGCCATCCATTATCTTTCGCATACACTCCCGTTCCTTTGTTTCACGCAACTGGTCTGGCTTGTTCGCCCTTGTCACCACAACTGGTAACAACACTTGTCGATCGCCCGGGTTACAGCTGCACAACCCCGCTTTCCTTGTTGATGTTCCTTCATTTCTAAGCTTACTTGTCCGTTGACCACCACTGGTAGCTCCTCTTGGTTGTGAATCCGCTTCGCTCTCCTGCATTTTCTTCTACTGTTCCCTACAATCCTTAATAATTGAAGTAGATCGCCATAAATAATGTTGCCAATTATTTTAGTAGTATCGCAGAAATGTGGACCGTGCTCTTTTCAATTTGGAGATCCGTGTGGGCTACGCGTTAAACAATGCTCGACAGAGGCGAACGTTACAATGCTGACGTGGATACCGATGCAAATCAGGCAGATAGACCTGACAATAAGTCATCCCCCTGTTGTGTCCGCAAAAGACGCTTGGCCAACAAGTTGGTTTATTGCGCAAACTTCCGTATAGGTCATGTCAAAAACTAAACCACAAACGTGTACACTCATTTGCACGACGGACATGCACTCACATACATTGGGTGACAGTACGTGGTCATTCGCCTTGGTGAAAGTTCTCACACATCATGTACACACTGTTTCGATAGTCTCTTCTTGTCCGTCGTGTTCGGGGCTTGTCCTTTTGCTCCTGAATGTCCCCTGTGGGTAATACACTACTTGTGAGTAGTATACTACTCACAACGAAACTGCCTGTTATACAACACTCCTCCCCCTTCTGAGGTTCCTTGGTTCCTTCGCATTTGTCGACGAATCCTCTCCGATCGACGCGGTGTTTCCTCCCGGATTATTGATCTTCTGGTTCGTCGCGCCGGCATCTCGTGCCACGTTGCTAACTCACTGGCGTGCACTCGTTTCGTCTCGCCGTCCTTCTTGATCGTGTATACTGGGCCTCGTCTGGATATTACCAAATACGGACCTTTCCATTTAGGCAAAAGTTTTCTTGATCCTGGCCCGCTGGCACCGGTGTTCCGATGGTCTCGATATTTCACCCGTTCTCCTAGGTTGAACATTCTAGTCTTGCCGAACCGTTGCCTTGCGGATTTCTCCTTTGTGCGTGCTTGCGATGCTTTCAGATTTCGTTGGGCTCTTTCTCTTTCGGTTACCAATTCTTTAGTGGAATCAATGCACTCTGGCCATACCCCAATGTCCTGATCCACCGGAAGTCGAGGGGTTCTACCGTACATCAATTGAAATGGAGATTTCTTCGTGCTCGCCTGCACAGACGCCCGGTAGGCCAATAACACTAGTGGCAACGCAGACTCCCAGTCTCCTCCTTTGGCTGATAACCATTCTTTGACCGTTCGGTTGTTACGCTCAGTTAGGCCATTCGTTTGTGGGTGATACGGCGTCGTTCGGATGCGCTTGATTCCCAGTTGTTGCATGCGTGTTCGAAACTCATCGCTTTCGAAGCATGGTCCCTGATCCGTCAAGATCGCCTTTGGTACACCGTGGTTTGCTACAATGTGCTTCATCACCATATCTCCCACCGTAGATGCTTTCTGATCCGGAACGCCAGTCGCTTCGATCCAACGGGTAAAGTGTTCCGTCATGACCAGAACGTACTGGTTACCGCGGGCGCTCAGTGGAAATGGGCCCATAAGATCCATAGACCAGAGTTCACCGATTTCGGAGACTGGTATTGGTTGTAAGGGCTGTTGAGCTCCCCGATTGTCGCTTTTCAGTAACTGACACTGTTGGCATGCAAGCACGTAAGTTGTCACATCCTCTTTCATTTTCGGCCAATATGCTCTTTGTTGCAACAGATCGTACGTCCTAGTGCATCCGGTGTGTGCCATTTCATGGCAGTCTGCCACCACTTTCCTCCTCAGTTGTCTCGGGATGACTACCACGCACGGGTGCCCAACGCCACGCTGCCATGTCAATACGCCTGCACTGTTTAAGCCAACTCTTTTCCATTGGGATGCGATTATTTTCAGCTCCTCATCCTTAGTATTTGTGGGGATTCTCACGCCTCTTGCCAGAGCTTCAATCACTTTCCGGAGGACCTTATCTTGACGTTGTAGGCGTACTAGCGTTTGTGGGTCCTGCTCCATTATTAAGCCGTTGACTCCAACGGTCACTTTGGGGAGTTCGTCGTCTACTTGTGGTCGAGAAAGAAAATCCGCGACGCAATTGCTCAAACCAGGCACATGGTTGATCGTGAAGTCATATTCCTGTAAACGTAATGCCCATCGGGCTAATTTGCCTCTCGGGTCCCTCGCAGTCATGATCCATTCCAGGGGTTTGTGATCCGTCTCCACGTGGAACTGTTGACCCAACAGGTATGGCCTCCACTTGTCCAGTGCCCAGACGATTGCCAAACATTCCTTTTCAATAGTCGAATATTTCTGCTCCGTTGGAGTCAGGACTCTGCTGGCATACTCGATTACTCCTTCCTTTTGCTTGAGTACTGCCCCAATGCCACGGTCACTGGCATCTGTTGCTACGATGAACGTTTCTTTTGTATTCGGTAGTTTCAACGTCAGTTGTTGCTCGTTCATCGCTTGTTGCACTCGCTTGAACGCCCTCTGGGCATCGTCGGTCCATTCAAATTTCTTGTCTTTTCGAAGGAGTTCGTACAATGGCGATGCAATGGAGTGAAAATTTTTCACGAACCGACTGTAGTACCCCGCTTGACCCAAAAATTGTCTCAGGGTTCGTTTGGAATTCGGAGCCACGGCCTCTCTAATTGTCAGTATTTTCTCCGGCAGAGGCTTGATTTCACCTTGACCCACCTTGTGTCCCAGTAACACCACCGATGATCGTCCGAGCTGTGACTTATCAGCATTGATCCGCAGTCCTGAGTTCTTAATGCGATTCAAGACAGCATCTATATGGGCAGCATGTTCCGATTCCGTGTTGCTGTATATTACGATATCATCTCCGTATACCGCCACATTATCCAGTCGTTTTACCAGCTGAACCATCAGGCGCCGAAATGTGAACGGTGCCCCGGATAGGCCAAACGGCATGCGCTTGAACTGATACTGTTTTTCGCCTACCGTGAATGCGGTCTTCTCACGATCTGTGGGTTTAATTGGTACTTGCCAGTATCCGGAGCGTAAGTCCAAAACTGTGAACAATTTCGCCTGCTGTAGCTTGTCAAAAATATCAGCGACGGACGGTATTGGTACGACTGTATTCTGTGTTACCTCATTCAGCCGTCTAAAATCCACACAAAAGCGGTACTTCCCGTTGGACTTCTTCACCAGGAGAACAGGCGAGTTGTACGGACTGTTGGCTTCTTCGATAACATCCTCGCTCAGCATGTTCTGTATTTGTCTCCTCAATTCCTCCTCAAGATGAACCGGTATCCTGCGGGGCCCGTGAGGTCGAAATGTTCCGGTTGTTGGTATTTCATGGGCAATCCAGTTGCAAAATCCGTACGGATCATCGTCAGTCGTAAATACTTCCGCGTATTTCTCGACCGTGGACTGGAGCAGGGGGGCTGTGCAACTGGGGGTTTTAACCTTGCGTACTTGGTTGACGCTATCCTTTCGCTGTCCTATGAGCGTCAGGGAGCCATACTTGGTTGACAACTTCTTGAGCTTCAAGTCAATCACGGCATCTGTTGCAGCGAGGAAATCGGCTCCGAGTATCGTTTGTGTGGTTTCTGGGGTGCTTTACGACATGTTCTCCGATACGTACCACACATTCTTTCACACCGTCAACCAGTAGACTATGACCTCCAACCGTCCTGATCATCATGGATGTCGGTTCTAGGTTTTGCTTTCCTGTACGGGCAATCAACGAAATAGCTGCCCCTGTATCGACTAAACACTGTTCTACCTCTCCATCAACTTCAACCCGTGTATGTACGGTCCCCTTCTCAATCGCTCCCATTACTAGTCGACCCGCCCAACAAAAAGAACAATCACGGAACACTTTATTTTTAGACCTCTGAGACCGCCGGGTTGGGCAATCCTTCTTCCAATGTCCTTCCACATATGAAGCAGCCTCCTGGTTGATCGTTCTTCCGTGCTGTTGTTTTCAGAGCAGCTACATCCGCTGCGAGTTGCTCCATTGTCTTCTGCATTATCTCCAGTGTCTTCTTGTCCGTATTGCTGTTTGCATCCACTGAAGCCACGGACATTACTGCCAACTCCCGCGTCACCTTCGCCAGATCGTCAAGGTCCATCGGCCGGGCGACATGGGCAATACGGACTTGGTCGCGAGCCGCCATCGGGAGACCTTCAATAAACTGTTCCGTTAACAACTGTCGTCGTGATTCTTGATCCAATCCTGGCAGAGCCCTGTCCAGCAAACCTTGCAGAGTGGAGGCAAACACGGACGGGTCCGCTCCTTGTCCAAGCCTGGCCGCCTTGAACCGCCGCATGGACTCCTGGCGGTCGGCCAGGCTATCAAACGCAGCCACCAGCGTCTCCTTCACAGTGGCCCACTCCGTCTTCGCAGGGCCTCTTTGCGTTGCGTCCAGCACCGCCTTCGCCCTGCCTTTCACCAGCGTCCGCAGGGCAGCCAGCTTTCCACGGTCGGTCTTGACTCCGACCACGTCCTCCAAGTCCTCCAGGGACGCCCGGACGTCTCCATCTTCGAACGGCTGTGGCCAACGAATCTTCATCCTCGGGTTCGTCACGGCACCAGTTGCGTTCGCAAAAGACGCTTGGCCAACAAGTTGGTTTATTGAGCAAACTTCCGTATAGGTCATGTCAAAAACTAAACCACAAACGCGTACACTCATTTGTACGACAGACATGCACTCACATACATTGGATGACAGTACGTGGTCATTGGCCTTGGTGAAATTTCTCACACATCATGTGCACACTGTTCCGATAGTCTCTTCTTGTCCGTCGTGTTCGGGGCTTGTCCTTTTGTTCCTGAATGTCGCCTGTGGGTAATACACTACTTGTGAGTGGTATACTACTCACAACTGCCTGTTATACGACACCCCTAACGCGTCTTACTTGCCCAGTTAAGGCTCGCTGAATGGTTAACCAGTGGTATTTTCGGGAGTCTTCGTGATTCGCATGTGCACGAGATGGTCCTTTGCTGGCTGAAACATGCTAAAGTGGTTTCCGATTTCCACACCGTGCGATACACGCGGGTCGGATACTGAGACTGCCCATATGCAAACGGGTAGCCGCGGCTGGAACTCGTTATCGTGTAGTTGACAGTCAGATGGTGTTATCGTAGAGCCAGTGTGACATCTAACCCTCATTGGAAGGTCCTGTAGTAACAGCGAATAAAAGAAATCCTTACCAGAACGGTTTTCATACTTACGCCTAACGCGTCCATATGTACGGATCCCTCTTATTTCTCACTTGGCTAATAATCACTCAAAATGGATGACCAGGCGTGATAACGCTTTTCTAAAAAGTGGAATGGAGATGTTTGCCTGGATCTGATCGAATTATTGATGATTCAAGTGTATTGGAGTAGGCGATCGGTGGACTTGCCCGTCGTCACGTTGCGGCAATCAAGTGAAATCATGAGAACACACCGTGCCAACTGGCACTACTATGGTAATGTTCTCGTGTTACAATGATACTCGCTAATTTGACAAGCTTATTAGCGGTAATCGATTTCATTTTTATGTTGGTTCATACGGAAGAATAAATGCATAACATGGAAGGTGCCGTGAACTCTGTCAGATCAGTCGAATGTAAATAACGATACATTACTATTCAGAAACCAGACTTTCATAAGAGTGATGGCAGAACTGACAAAAATGCACATAGTCATCTTTTCTTTTGTGAGTTTAAACACACACCGAGGCATATTGACTGGTTCTATCCGTATACACCCGATTGATGTTGACGCGTTATGCATGCCGGCTAGTTCAGTAACAATGATTCTGAACTTGAGATAGGGATTTCGGTTTCCACTCTCCAAGTTTGAGCAATTGAACTCAGTCTACTGATGAACCGGTAAGTGAAATAGAGGGATATTCTGGAAACGTAACAAGATGCTTCCCGATAGATACGTGTATATCCTACCATAGAGTGGTAGAGAACAACAAAAGCCTTTTGTCTCAGCCCAAAATCTCAACTCCTCATTTCAATTTAGGTACTTTGGACAATTAACGGAACTTTTAAATTCTGTCAAGAAAATGGAGGATAGTCTGCGAAAGCTGCGGGAGGCTAGACGTGGAACTCCAGCGACCACACAGACGGCGATTAACACTGCTGGTGTTTATTCCGATGACGATAAAATTCGTCATCAGTTATATTTGGATAGTTGTGCTTTTCGTGATGAAGTAAGTTTGTGTTCCTTGAGAATATGTCCATGCGGATCGTTTCAATTGGTTTTTTGGTTGCATTTGTCAAATATTATTGCAGTGTTTCTGGCGTTCTAAGCAATCTTTTATAACAGGATTCCTAACTTGCGCATTGTATCTTCTCCGGGGAAACCGGTTAGAAAATTCGCCTTGGCTTTTTACTCATTGGATAGAAATTACAGTTAACATTGTAACCAATATTCACTGAATGTATGCCCCGTTCTGTGCAAAAGGACGCTCATGAAAATCGATGCAGAAACTTGAAGTATTTGGTTCCCTTCATAAATTTGAACAAAGTAGTAAAAAGACAGATACCGGTAGATGCATTTCGTATTGCCACTTCGAGAATATACACAACGCCAGTGGGATAGGGAGTGGAGAAATAAAACAGCAAATGGAGTGGAAGCAAACAACGCTTGAACTATTAGGTCCAAGAGAGTCTAAGGCTTGCATGATTGTTTTTGCACGCAATGCCGATACGAGGCGACTAGTCGCCGCCGCCGCAGTGAAACACAGGAAACACCTATTAGCATGGCATATCGTAGTCCTGAATGTCGACTTGAGATTAATTCGATGACCGATGGCCAACATGTATCTAACGATAGATGAAACCGGAAGTTTGCGTGATCCCAGAACTAATGAAGTAGACTGCGCAGTCATATCCTGAACCCATTTCGGCAGATGTTCCTTCATCCCAGAGTTCAAGCAACTATCGGTTTTTACGGTGTAACTTTCGCCACAGTTTTTGCGCTGTTGTTTTCCACTCCACCTGCTGTTTCATTTCTTCACCTTCCACCCCACTAACGTTATGTGTATATTCCTGGTTATTGTTATTTGGTATGGAAGAGGTATGTATCAATATCCATCTTCTTACTGCTATGTCCAAATGTAGAAACTATTCCAGTTACTCGAATATGTTACTTTTCGAAAAGCTAGATAATACGGATTTTGTGGGCAGTTGAGCAAGCTACAGTGCTTGAGTTCATCACACGTATGAAGAAACTTCATACAGTATGTGAGCCTGACATCCTTCGAAATTCTTTGTGCTAAAAGTAACAGAAACTTCTGTCAGACGTCATAATTCGCATTCCGGTTATACCATCTGGTATTCTGTACCACCTCGCGGAAGAATGTAAGAAAGTGATTTTGTCCTCTAGACCAATTAGATAAAATATACCGAGAGGGTTGTCCTTCGTGAGAATTGTTACCAAGACGTGCATCAAACAGCACTTGTCACTACTGAGGGACGTTGAGGGATTTTATTTGATATACATTGAACATTAACCCCGCAGCTTTCTAGTCCCCAAATAAGTTTTGCTAGTCACTTTGAAAAAGCACTGGACTCGTGTTTTCCTCTCGTTGGAGCTTAATGGTGCATATCCTTGCGACAGCCGGGGTTTAACCTCTGACCATGCTTTCATGAGGGGACCGGTTTGACAGCTACACAGGTGACATCTCACTGGATACGATTTAATCATCGCATGCAAACACAGCCGCATTCGTTTACAAGTAATGCTCAGACTGTCCGATTGTCTCCTGAGGAGACTTAGTAGCTGCCTTGTTGACTCCGATCAATTACCCCACTACTAGGACTTCTCTTTATGTTGAAATCACGAGAATCATCTGATTTGCTAGGCGATTTTTTAGATACTGGTAGTTAAGGGATTTTGGCTGATGTAAGTTGAACACATCCCTTCGTGACCTCAGCTGTTCGTTCAGCGAAAAAGGCTAGATATGTAAACACCTCTATAAATGAGAAGGATGAAAAGTTCAGCAATCTCTATATAAGAACAATGGTCACGATATTGATGAAAGTTCAACCAAAAAATTGTTCATTCTCAAAATACTTCGCAATGTACTCTTTGTCTTAGATCAGTCTTCTCTGGGGTGTGGACGCGGACACTAGAGCAAACCTGCAACGAGTTGTGCAACTGACGGAAACCGCTAAGATCGATGCGTCGGCAATTGGATAACACAGATAAACGTTAATCGAAATGCTGACTGTGATATTCCCCCGGTTCGTAAAACAATTTTGTTTTCTAATTTTCATTTTCAAGAAATAAATTTGTACAAAATGAATTGACTAAATTTATGCAGAAACGCGCCTGTATTCTTGGATTTCTGATGTCGCTTCTCTCCGTTCCACTAATCCTGCTTCTCCCGTTTGACCAGGGCTTTGTTGTGCGTTATCTTTACAGTCGATACTCGCAGTCTCCCCTGCAATGAGTGCAATAATGCTTCTTTGTGACTCTCTGGGCAACTCTCCTAAGTAGTTGACACCATCAATAAACAATTTTGGTAGATGGTCTTCTAACAGAAGGCACACCAACTCTTTGTCTTCCATCAACGGGTTATTGTGGACCAGCAAATGCCGGAGATTCCTGAAATGAACGAATGTTTATGAATTACAATCGAAGAAGAAAATGCGCGTGTTATGTGCAAAAACTGCGGTTACATCCAATATCGGACTAGCCTAAACAAAGAACATCAACGATTAGATATGTGCACATGACTGACCAGATAAGAACTCGAAAAAGTCTCGCTTAATTATACAACTCCTAGTTGTGGCGTGGGTGTGTTATTAATCCCATAAACCACAATGGTGCTTGCTCTCCGGTTTCCTCGTCAAGTGACTTGAACGTTGTTGTTTTCAAACGACAGCGCTCAAAGAATTCTGGTCTGGGACTCATTTCAATTTTAAAAATTCATGTGACTGTCACAACTGATTGAGTGCGGTTTATCAACAGTGACAAGTGTGCAGTCGATGGTGCTTTACCAAGTTTTTACGATCTGCTAAGCTACGAATTCCATTAAATACATCTCTGTAACTGACAAGTGCTGCCGGATAAGACGGTATGAACAGATGTCCGCTCACAACAGCTTCGATGGGACTTATAAAGGTCTGGCTTGGCATGCCTCATCTGTTTATCATCAATAACCTGAAAAACTCACTTTAATTGTGTCAACGTCGCGAGACCCTTCGAGGTGAGCCTTGGACATTCTCCAACATCTAACAGCACTAGGCTGTTGATCCTTCCAACCCGTGACATACAGAAATCATTCACGTGAAGACAGCGTCTTAGTCGGAGAAATTGAAGTTCTCGGAGTTGAGCTGTATAGAATGAAGAAATCAATTTCGTACATTCAGAGTTGTGGTTATGTGATCTATCAGTTGTTTGGAAAATAACTTCACACGGGATGTGTGGTGTACAGAACAGTTGATGTGACTACTGTTGAGTGTAAAACCCATTGGAAATCTAGAATGTCTTGGCTACATAAACAAAGCAGTTAGGAGACAAGTCATGATATGCGTTCGGTTCACACACTTGTCAGTCGTAAACGTGACCAGCATGAAAACAGCAACGGTTCTTGAAAGAAACAACAAAAGTACAAACTGCTCTTAATCGTCAGTGACAACTTAAACCCACGGCAAGTGAGGACTGTTTTCGGGCACGTAAAGCAAGTTGCTAAAGGCTCATCAATACAACTTCGAAAACGTAATATTTCTGATCACTCGTCAGGGCAGCGGGCGACGGTGCGATGCTAACTTTGTGACCTGCGACCGATGAACGCCTCACAGTGGAGGACACGATGATTCGTGTTCACTGTGTACCGCTCACCACCTGCGGCGCTGAAGCACCTCTCGGTCACCCGAGTATACGCTTCTTGACACACGCTGAGAGCGCTCTTTCTGTTTAACCAGTACGAATATCTCCGTAACGGCAGAAAAACATATGGATGCAATGACTGAAAGAAAAGACGAGAGCTCGTTATTCGACGCAAAGTAAAAAGAGTCAGCTGGTTCGGTACATTATAAGCGTGATTCGGGCTGATGTCGATCCTAAACGTGTTGATTGTGTTATTGTCTTGGAATGGGAGCTTGACCTAGATCACCTTTTTAGGCATTCTCACAAGTGGCACTTTTGTAAGCGCCCATCAGCACTGTTTTTTAGTAAAGATTCCGGAAAATTATCAGCACAAAGTTTCGCCCAAGAATGTCCGCTCACTCTATGGCTGATCGTTAGCGTATCCTTGAATTTCTGTAAAGCTACGAACTGGTGACCTTATGTGTGCTACGGGAGTGAAACTCAATGTTCACTTACTATCCTAGCCATGTTAGTTTATGGTCCACTGAACACTCAACAGATCTATTTGAACAGCATTTCAGCGAGATACATAAAAGAGACAAACTGCTCCTTGCTCTTATCTGAATGGTGTTGATAAACTTAGGTGGACGGGGTTGAGCGGTTGAGTGATTACAATTCTACATGTCACCCACCCAGAAACGGATCAACTTGGTGTTTGTTAGACGTAAGATCAATCGAGATATGATAGCTTGTTGAGATTCTGGCCATAAACATATTCCTTAGATTAAATGGGACTTATTTCCTCGGACACAATCATATTATCTAGTGCACGACCACTCGTTTCCGTTTACATGAAAGTGAACTAATGGAATGGAGATGACTAAGTCGGACACGCCGGTGGTCGTGTCACGTTGCTAGATTAGATGACAGCAACGAATCGTCATCCGGTTCAAAGCACGGTTCATAAACTGACCCGCAGAATATCAGCAATTTAATGCCCTCAATAAGGCGATATGAACCGTTACCTACGGAGTGGTGCGTACTATCAATAAGCAGTAATGCAATGTCCTCGTGACCACGGATAAGTTCATGTACCATACGAATGTTCACTTACATTTGTTGTCTAATAGCAGACTGCTCACTAGAATCGTCGGCTGCTCACTGCAAATTTCGACTATCAGAACGTCAGTTAGACGCAGCCAGGTGGTGCGACACTGGGATGGCTATACCAAGCGGAAAAAATCAGTTGACCAATTCGGCTGACTAGGCCGCGTGTGCAGTCGCCGCGTTCTATTGGTTGTCCCCTATGGTAACCTGGCAGTTTTCTGAATAAGTACGGTGCATGTTGTACGCTAGAACAGTCTCGGTATAAGCTTGGTCCCTACCTTAAAGGACAGGTGACTCAAGTTTCAGTTAAACATGACAACAGTCTTAGGGGCAAAAGTTGAATGATACTAATTTTGGTGTCGCGCTTCACAAAATGAAGAATCGGCTGTTCACGCCACCGAATGATCGTGTTCAAGGACCGTTTTCCTCTAGAAAAGCCCACTGCACGCTCATTAGCATAGTCAGCATATGCCTACCGCTCAGGAGTTTGAATGTCCATTTCATAGTTATTCATCAAATGGTTTGCTGAGAAGGCTTTCTGATAAACTATGTTTGAGAGTAAACAATGAACGATGGTCTTTCAATTGACACACTGCAGTCCCATAAACCACAAGGGTATTGTCAAATAAGCTGAGCTTCCCAACCTTACAGGGTTGGGATGGGACTAGTTTCACATCAGAAAAGGTTTTAGTTCATCGCCGCCAAACTGTGCAGAATATTGAATCGAAACCTTGAGTGGGAACTCTAACCCCTCTACCACTTAAGTTCGCGTGTCCGTAAACCATTCGAATCCACAGGCTGCTACAGTTTTTGTTAAATTGCTATTCATGCCGCGTCGGCCATCATGCTGTTCACCTAAGAACGCAGTGCCTGCCACATCTAGCAAGATGAACGTATGCTGCTCTCAACTCTTCTTGTTGTTTTCCCAAACACTATCTCTAGTCATTTTGTGGCCCTCAACATATATAGTTCATTTTAATGACCCCTGTACATCCGTCTCCGATTTACACTGTACGCTGTTTGGGACCAAAGTAGAAATCAATATGTTAACTTTAAGGCTGGCGCTCTAAAACAGATAGGTCAGCAGGCCACTCGAACAGTAGACTCATCGTAATTGACGTGCACTGCAGTTTGGACTCTAAAACCGATGTTAGTAGTCAATGTACCGAAAGCAGGATGCGCATATTGTGTGGTCCTGATGATTGCAATTCTACTGGATTGGGGTGGGTGTAGTTCTTAACGAAACAGTTGAATCAGAGGATTGTATTTTGGATAGTATTACGGCGCATGCCGTCCTGCTCTACAGAACCCATTTCCATATGCCACCGCCCCCCAAATGGTTATTCGTGATTTCTGTATATGCCTACCGACTGCTTGTGACGACGATGTTACGAATGCACTCTACTAGGAGTTAGCTACCTCCTACTACAGCCGTCCCGACACTATGTTGATCGGAGGTACGAACGCGTATGCTGAGTGGTGTCGCGCTGCAGTCGGATTGTAAATCATAGTCAATACCATGTCGCTGAAACTAGTGGGCTACTGCCACGGTTTCGCGTTGGATATAGGTCTCAGACAGTGCGTGTCAATGCTCTTCTTTGATTAAACTTAGTCTTGGGCACAATGCATTGGTTCGTTATAGGACGCGTCGCTCCGTATAGGCTGTCGAACTTACTGGAACACACACCTAAACTTCAAGCATGCTTTCATCCACTGTTGTCTCATTCTTTGATTAGTCGAATAACGATGCCGCCAACCGCAACAGCTTGTAAATAAGAAGACCCGAATTGCATTGGCCAACTGATCACCTCGAAATCCAGTCCCTGCCGGGTCTAAATATTAAACATACTTTGGGAAGCAGATTCCGCGGCTTAGTCATCCATGAATAAAAAAGTCGAACATTCATAAGTGGTCACAACTGCTACACTTCCATGGACTTCCCAGGCAGATAATTTCGAAAAGAAGCACTAGGCTCGAATTCCGTCCCTATTAGGGCTCGTCAGTAGTATATGTGCTTGCCGTGGCCGGGACTAGAACTCTGACTACGCTTTCATTAGACAGCCATGTAAAACACTGCGCCATTACCCTCATATTATGTTCACTGGGAAGGAAAATAAAGAAAGGTTATGCGATACCCTTGACAATAACACATATAAACTCAAACATTTAACACACATACTCCTTGAGACTGCAGGGTGCATCCAGAAGTACTCGACGTTCTAAAATGTCGTCCTGTGTTGTGTTGCACGAAAGTCACTACATGGCAACATCGCGCTATTAACATAACCAAGGTCGGTCGGAATTCCACTAGAAATATGGCCCACACTGGTAGTCTGAGTGCTGCAGCGTCCTCTGTTTCGCCCACAAAAGATAGAACGAAAGCGACAAAATGGCTTTGACGCGAGCTGCTTTTGGTGTTGAAAACTGTCGGACGATTCACCACACACACCAACCTGAAATGTAGCACCAACATGCAATGCCGGCAACATATTGATAAGCTCGTTGCATACGTCTCTGAGTTCAAACAACTATAAAGCGCTCATCAATCCATTGAAATGAATGTATTTTTGTGGTCCATAAAAACAGGTAACTTCAGTTCGCGATGACACCACTTCGGATGTTGAAGAGCCGAAATCTTATTTGAATATCCCCGTCCTGAACGGAACTCTGACCACTTGTTTCCCGAGCTGTAGTGAGCCTAGGAAACAAAAGATGCCAGAAGTCCTGCTGTGATTGGGATTAATTAGATAGATTAGAACTAAAGCCCCCAGCAATCACCCTTCAGAAATCTCATTACCACATTATGAGCCAAAAACAAAAATGAGAGCTTTCACGCGATGTGACGGATTGTGTATCTCGATGACTTGTTGGACCAAATTGGACAGTGTGGCGATCAAACCGACAGTCACTCTTACCAGGCAGGCCAACAGATAGGGAGAACCCGGGACATCAGTCAACATGTACACTATCTATCCGATACTGAATATACACTTCGAATGACTATGGTGGCCGTTACTGGTCAGGCTAGGGTAGGTATAGTCTTTAGCACGACGGCCGCAGCTACACTGATAGATTGGATTCCTGTTGATAGTGCCATCCGTCTGGTTGGTTGGTTCTGTTAAGGAAAGCTCTAGCCGCAGTCTTCAAAAATCTTTCCACTATGTGTGCCCACGCTCCAACTGATTATAGTGACGTCGATGTCAACGACGCCTTTCACCCTTATCTGGCCGCTCTCCTTCGATCAACACAGGCTTTTGATGGAGTTATTTTGGCTGGAAATATGGATGCCCACGTTGGCCGCCTGGACGGGCCCGGGAAGTGGCAGGCGCCTTGGTGAGGCCGAGTCTTCTTTAGGTGGCAGGTTTTGGATAGCATCACATCGCGAGCGGCTATTGCACATGTAAGCTGAGTATAGGTTATTTTTAGTCAGCAGTAGTTTCATACACCGTGCGCGTCATCGTTATACTGAGTGCCCTTTCGCCAAATCACGCTTGGTTTCAAGAACCACGTGTTAATTACATGTGGCAGGGCTCCATTCACAACTCGTTCTTATTGGGGCACATACTTGGATTCAGACCATGCGTTGATATATTATCGTTTTGTTCTTATTTTTTCTGGGCAACGACCCCATCGACGGTAACGGCTGGCCGTGGAAAAACTGGCTGTCGTCGGTACAGCATAGATACCGAACCGGCCTAGAAAGTAGGTTTA
The DNA here is from genome assembly GCA_008508345.1 of Paragonimus westermani. Taxonomy (NCBI): domain Eukaryota; kingdom Metazoa; phylum Platyhelminthes; class Trematoda; order Plagiorchiida; family Troglotrematidae; genus Paragonimus; species Paragonimus westermani. The sequence continues at coordinate 27,435 of QNGE01002325.1, read as the reverse complement.
CCAGTTCTCACCCAAAGATCTCAGTAGCTGCTCGGTTCACGTCTCACGGGTCGCTCGTGATGCACGCACTGTAGTATGCAGCACGGGGGTTCATGAGTCAAACAGAACACTGGATTTCCGAGGAATCCCAGGAGTTTTTCGATGCCTGATGGAGCATACCTGCTGACGGTTCACATAACAAGTTTAGGAGAGATATCCGTTGAAAGCTGAGGCGTAGCCTGATCGCTGATTGTAAGACTTCGCTAATGGAGAAAGTTGAAGAGGTGGGAATCACTTTTGCATCAGCGAATAGTAGCGGACTCTTCAAGCTTGTCCGTGTTGCTGGCCCAGGCAACCGTCTGTCAGTGAAGCCATCGGCGAGGCAAATAGCATACACATGCACAGTGGGTCGAGAAGATTAAAGCGCACTGTGGAACACTATGAGGGTTAACTTAGCTAGCCTCCTGCTTCTACTGTGTTACCGTCACAAACTTGCGGTCTAGCTCCCTAGTCGGTAGAATTAGGACCACCCACTAGGACTCGGGTCCGCAACCTCATTTCGGTTCTAAAACCCAATAGAGTTGCTGGTCCAGAGGATCTCGTGCCGACAATTCAAAGAAGGTGGGGAGGCATCAGTAGTGGCTTTGCCTCAGCTGGTTCCAATTGTGTGGACGGTGGAGACCATCCCTTTATGCTGGGGCCACTCGATAATAGCTCCAATATTCAGGGAAGCAACTCGAGGATCTTGGGAAAACCATAGGGAGATTAGCCTGATTCCAATCATCACTAAGGTTCTTGCATTCATTGTACTTCGTCGACCCACTGCAGTTCGGGAGGCAGATATTAGGGAAGAACAGACAGGGTTTCGTCCTGGACGAAGATGTACTGATCAAATTTTCGCTTTTCACCGAGTTCCGAAGCAGCGTCGTGTATGCCGCCGGCCAGCAATTGCCGTATTTCCCCACCCTAAGGGTGTGTTCGATTCAGTGGATTGATCTGCGTGTTTAGTCGCTCGGAGGAAGGGGTGCGTCAAGCAAGTGTGTGGACATACTGTCGGCGTTTCATTCTCATACTTCAGCTCATGTTAGGTTTTACGGTGACAGTTTCAATATCAAGAGTGGCGTGCGTCAAGGCTGTCCAATTCCACCATTCTTGCTTAATTTCATCACAGACAAACTAGTGGATGACTGTTTGTGACACTCACAAGACGTTGGCGTGGACCTCCCACCCGGTGGGAGACTGACTGATTTAGATTATGCTGTCGACAAGGTTTTGTTGTTTGGCAACCTTCAAGCAGCAGGGGCAATGCTGGGAGCTATTTTGCGCTCTGCTAAACATTTTGGAAGGCGTCTCTGCAAGACTGATGTGGCTATGGAGATTTATTATTGGGTAATAAAGTTGCTGAGTTTTTTGTTCGGTATTCATACCTAATAGGTTGCATCAATGGCGACGGAGTTATTGGAAGTGAAGTGAAGTCCTTATCTTGAGCGCACGGCGGCATTCTGGGTCATTTCTATGAAGTTTAAGGATTGCTCGTATAGGGTAGCTGTGAGGAAAACTCTACTTTATGCTTTCGGAATCGGGCAACTCAAAACAGAAGATGTGAAATGTCTTCAGTTAGTCGGCTGTTGATATGTGACCTCGATCGCTTTGGTTGCGAGTGTTGATGGAGTTCGTTTATTCGCTGCACAAGCGCAGGTGATTAGGCAGTGCATTGGGGGTACTAGCTAGTCGTTTGGTACGTCGAGCACCTTTTACCGATCCCGCGGCCGACTGACGTCAGGCGCGCAGTGAACAGATGATGACCAGGTTTGGAGAAATAAAGCCGTTCAACAAGTGGTCANGTGGTCGGCTACTGTAGGTGGAGTTCGTCTGCCCGGCAGGTGCCATCGCGAATCGCAGAGTCAGTTGCTGGAGATTCTGGATTTGATGGTAGTCGATCGAGTTCAGCTAAGTGGATGCTGCCGTTTTCTGGCCGTGTTTTTTTATATGCATCTAGTGTCACAAACTTGCGGTCTAGCTCCCTAGTCGGTAGAATTAGGACCACCCACTAGGACTCGGGTCCGCAACCTCATTTCGGTTCTAAAACCCAATAGAGTTGCTGGTCCAGAGGATCTCGTGCCGACAATTCAAAGAAGGTGGGGAGGCATCAGTAGTGGCTTTGCCTCAGCTGGTTCCAATTGTGTGGACGGTGGAGACCATCCCTTTATGCTGGGGCCACTCGATAATAGCTCCAATATTCAGGGAAGCAACTCGAGGATCTTGGGAAAACCATAGGGAGATTAGCCTGATTCCAATCATCACTAAGGTTCTTGCATTCATTGTACTTCGTCGACCCACTGCAGTTCGGGAGGCAGATATTAGGGAAGAACAGACAGGGTTTCGTCCTGGACGAAGATGTACTGATCAAATTTTCGCTTTTCACCGAGTTCCGAAGCAGCGTCGTGTATGCCGCCGGCCAGCAATTGCCGTATTTCCCCACCCTAAGGGTGTGTTCGATTCAGTGGATTGATCTGCGTGTTTAGTCGCTCGGAGGAAGGGGTGCGTCAAGCAAGTGTGTGGACATACTGTCGGCGTTTCATTCTCATACTTCAGCTCATGTTAGGTTTTACGGTGACAGTTTCAATATCAAGAGTGGCGTGCGTCAAGGCTGTCCAATTCCACCATTCTTGCTTAATTTCATCACAGACAAACTAGTGGATGACTGTTTGTGACACTCACAAGACGTTGGCGTGGACCTCCCACCCGGTGGGAGACTGACTGATTTAGATTATGCTGTCGACAAGGTTTTGTTGTTTGGCAACCTTCAAGCAGCAGGGGCAATGCTGGGAGCTATTTTGCGCTCTGCTAAACATTTTGGAAGGCGTCTCTGCAAGACTGATGTGGCTATGGAGATTTATTATTGGGTAATAAAGTTGCTGAGTTTTTTGTTCGGTATTCATACCTAATAGGTTGCATCAATGGCGACGGAGTTATTGGAAGTGAAGTGAAGTCCTTATCTTGAGCGCACGGCGGCATTCTGGGTCATTTCTATGAAGTTTAAGGATTGCTCGTATAGGGTAGCTGTGAGGAAAACTCTACTTTATGCTTTCGGAATCGGGCAACTCAAAACAGAAGATGTGAAATGTCTTCAGTTAGTCGGCTGTTGATATGTGACCTCGATCGCTTTGGTTGCGAGTGTTGATGGAGTTCGTTTATTCGCTGCACAAGCGCAGGTGATTAGGCAGTGCATTGGGGGTACTAGCTAGTCGTTTGGTACGTCGAGCACCTTTTACCGATCCCGCGGCCGACTGACGTCAGGCGCGCAGTGAACAGATGATGACCAGGTTTGGAGAAATAAAGCCGTTCAACAAGTGGTCAGCTACTGTAGGTGGAGTTCGTCTGCCCGGCAGGTGCCATCGCGAATCGCAGAGTCAGTTGCTGGAGATTCTGGATTTGATGGTAGTCGATCGAGTTCAGCTAAGTGGATGCTGCCGTTTTCTGGCCGTGTTTTTTTATATGCATCTAGAGACGCCGGACGACAAAAACCTTCGGAAGACCGTCTTGCTAATGATGCCTTGATCTATTAGTTTACAAGGTGTGTCCCATTTGGTGTTGAATCCGGAATTATGGACTTGTTTTTGACAGTCGGGAGCTATTTTGCGCTCTCCTGAACATTTTGGAAGGCGCCTTACGGTTTTATAGCGCAAGGCCCGTCTGCAAGACTGCTGTGACCATGTAGAATTAATGCTGAATAATGAAGTCATGCGGTTGTTGATTGGTTTGTGCACTTGAGAAGCTGTATCAGTGGCGGCGGAAGTGTAGAAAAGGGAATGGAAGCGCGTACCTCTAAGGATAGGTGGGCACTCGCTTATCTGAAACAACTCTGGTGATAGAGACATCCTTTCGAGGCTTAGAGGGTCACGTATATGGGACGACAGCGAGGGCTGTGTTAATTTTAGGTAGTGAAGCTTGGCCTCTCAGGGTGGAAGACGTGAACCGCCTCCATGTATTTGATCACCGATGTGTCTGCGTTCTATCGCTCCTATTGGGTGGCAGCAGCGAGTAAACAACGAAGCGGTGAGGAAGCGGATAATCAGCGGTGATTGTTAAACTTTCGTTCAATCCTTATATTTTCACATATCTGGATGGTTAAGCCACGTAGCAGAGATGCCAGCTGGTTGTCTGCTACATCGAGCACTCTTCGTCAACGTTGCGGCCAACTGGCGTAAGGTGCGAGGTGGACAGATGATGGCCTGACGTAAAGAAATGAAGTCGTTCACCAGAAGGCTGATTAGTGTATATCAGGTTCGACCACCGGGCTGGAGACCTCGCGACTCGCAGGGTCAGTGGCTGAAGACGTCAGGTGAAATGGCGGCTGACCGAACTCAGTGGCGTAAATGTTCTCGCTGTTTTGCCTAGATGTCTATGAAATGAATGCACTCTATGACGCGGGGCAGTGAAGGCCACAAGGAAGCTGTCTTGCTGATGACGCATTAATTCCACTAATAAGTCTGTTGTTTGTTTGCAAGCTATATGCACCTTAGTACTGACCGTCTAAATATGGACGTAGATATTTTCGGCAGTTAGGTCCCTTCCTCTGCTCCACATTTTTCCTTTTCTTTTGGCCAGGGCTTGTTTGTTTCTTCATGTTTTTTGAGTCAGCACTAGTGAGAACCACTGATGTATTACTGTCCGTGATTATAGTGGGACAGCATTATTGTGTCTCAGAAGAAAGATGAAACTGTGCACTTCAGCTAACACAAATCGGTCTAAATCTTCCAAGCACACCACGATATTGAGAGCAAGTGGCGATAATGCGGTGGAAACAAGGGGCCAGTGAAACTGTTCCTGGAAACGCTCAACCCTCTTTGCATATGATGGATGTGTCAGCTCTCCTATGGGTGGTTTCAGTGGTGGGGATATTTTTTGGAGCAACAGCATACATCGGTTTGAATAATCCACTATTTCTTGAAGAAAAACAGTCCGTTTAGATGAACTTCGTTGATTAACCAAGCTCTACCTCGGCTCCGTAAGGTTATCTTTCCCTAACTTGGCGTACGAATTCCTATAAGGAGTGTCCTGTCTGGCAGTCAACAGCTCTGAATACGTTCTTCTCAGACAGAGCGTTTTTTGAAACCGTGCACTATTATGCTACATCCTGAAGTCGTCATCATCATCATAGACAGCAATGCATCAGTGGTTCATACTAATGGTTAACTGCCATACAACCATGAAGAAACAGCAAACCCTATATAGAAAGAGAGAACGAAAAAGAAGGGGACGGGAAGGGACCTAACTACTGAAAATAACTACGTCCATATTCAAACATTCAGCATCAAGGTGCCTACACCTTGCAAACAAACAACCGAGATGCAAGTGAGAGTAAGACGCCATCAGCAAAACAGCTTCCTTACGACTTTCGCTGCCCCGCGTCATCCCGAAGTACTTTCCACCTGATTGGTCTGTGAAATTGCGATCCAGTAAATGCCAGCATCCTTGATCTCAGAATTGCAGGGAACGAAGTTTAGGTTAGTTTGGTATACATGCTTTGCCACAGCATTGGTCAGTTTCGAGACAGACGATCGGTAAGGTCATGGCCCGCCGAAGTTAAGAATGAAGCGATAGCGCACAAAATAACGACGTCTGAAGTGGAGAAACGCCCAACGTCCCCGGTATCCAGTATCTGTGTTTTTTAACTGCTCTGCTGTCAGTATACGCATCTGGTAACAGTAGGACGGGTATCCAGAGAACAAACACGTTCACACCACACCTGTCCAAAAAGCTATCATCGTTTTATGAAAATAAGTCCACTGGTCCCGATTTTCCCTCCGACCTAGCACCGAAGAAATGTGTTAAACAGCCGCTAGGACCCTGTGAACCTTTAATCGATGCTTCCGACAGAGTAAGCCTCCTAAAGTGTGGAAGGCGTACACAATGACAATCACCTTTAAAGATGGCGGTCGAAACCAACCTGCAAATTACAGGCCGACTGCACTATTGTCGATTACCTCACAGTGTGATTGAAGACCGGTTATGTGGACATTTCATTCGACTTTCACTGTTGCCTGACAGTCAATATGTTGCCAATCGGTTTGCTGCTCGAGAAGATTGGACAAGAGACGTGGATGACAGCAGACCAGACTAGACTTCTTTATGTCCATTTGACCCAGTAGACTATTTAACGCTGTGCACGAAGCACCGTTATTATGGTGTAGAAGATGCTGTACTCCAGCGGTTGAACCTGTACCTCCAAAGTCGCCTATTTAACGCCAAGGTACACAAGGACTTTTCATAGAAGCGGTGTGCCCTGGGAGTACATACTGGGGCCTCTGCTCTTTGTTGTAATTACCAACTGTTTTTTGTTATTATACACTGATTTCATTTATCTTTAGCATGTGGTGGACGATATGACTGTAGGTGAGAAGATACCGAACAGTTGAAACATATTACACAGTTGAACTACAGATCACCGATTCCCGTTCAGAACTGCTAACTAATAAGTAGTACACCTCCGTTATTCGGACTGCACAAAGTGCTCTTTAGGAGGCGAAAAACTGGGTACTATTACCCGCAAGCGTAACCTGGGCATGACTATCTCAAACGACTCCAGCCTGTCTATCAACAGTGCATCAACGGTCGAGAAAGTCAGCTCGGTAACTGCTGTACTCATCAGGCTGATTGAACGGTTTCATTGGGACTTTCGCTATCATTTTCAACTCGCCAGTGCACTTTCGCCTTGAAATAAACCTACCTCACCGTCTTTAAAGCGAGAAGGACATTACTTTTATGAAGATGCAATGCAAAGCCACAGAACAGGTTACGATATTTCGTCTAACCTGCCCATGTAAGTCGCGCAGGCTGAGGCACTTCTCAACGCGCTACTGGCACATCAGAGGGGCTTGATTTTAGAACACATAATCCCACATTACCTTTAATATCCCCTACATAATATACTTGTACCTGGCAGGAATAGCTATCTCAAGAGTGACTTTCTGGAGCTAGAAAATCATCATATGTAAGCCTCCGCTAAGTAGCAACAAAAACTGTAAGGATGGACTGGGTTGGGGAGAATCTTGTGGATCATTACCATGTCCCCCCAACGACGACGGTGGTCATGGCTGAGCATGCTTAGGTGCTTTAGGTTCGTGGTATGTGACTGTCCTAGCAACCCTACAGGTCGTTTGGTGTCCCGTCTTCGAACTTGTTCAAGTAGCCTGATGTCCTGGAGTAGATAGGGTGAAGAGGTTTGCACATGCAATTTCATTTCGGTTCTCAATAGACTACACAAAAGACTAAGGAGGTAGTAGTAGTGTGCGGACTTTATCGACGTGCCCAAGGCGTTCGATTCAATCTTGCAAGATTCGATTATCAGACTGGCCCAAGCGTTCGGTGCTCCTCCACCTCTAACCCACTACACAGCTGACTCTTATGGAAGCGCTCCCGCCATGCTCGAAAGCCCCGTCTTCCGGTCCCAGCGTAGTTTTCGCCAAAGTGACTGTCGCCGTCGCTACTCATCATGGCAATGAATGAGGTGTTGACCCTAGCACGGTCGGAGATTGACTACCAGTTCCACGACACACTGGTCAGCGGTTTCACGTACGTCGAAGATCTGATTCTCCTGACCGAGAATCCCTCGCGTCTTTCCGGGAGACCTGCGAACCCCGCTACTGCTCTGGAGCCATCCGGACTAAAGATCAACATGCGTAAGACTAAACTCATTGGTCATCTGTGGTCACCATTAGCACAACTTGACTCCTATGGTTGACGAGTCTATTCATTTCGGCCCGTATAGTGTCCATTCACTGAGCGCCTCTGGCACAGTGACCTATCTCCGTATCCGTGCAAAAGCAAAGCGCTCATCAACCACTGCCCGCAGCTTCGTACGATGTTGGAGGAAATTACCAAGGCGCCTCTGAAGCCGCATCAGCGCCTTTGCCTTTGACCGTGGTTCTGACCCCAACTTGGAGGACCAAGAGACTGCCTTGCCTGGTAAGAGTGACTCCGTCGGTGTGATCGTCACACCGTTTAGTTTGGCCCAACAGGTCATCGAGATGAGTAAGCTGTCATACCGCCGTCCCACGGTGACGGTAAGTCTGTTAGTTTGTTACAGTCCTGGTTGCTGTGGATCACTTCGGTTATTTCTTTCTCCTAACCCACACACGTATCCCTTATGGCCAAGCAACTCATTGGCACGCATTCTTATCTCATCACGCTATATGTATTCAGGCGAACCTCGACCTTGATCAACGTATTGCCGACTCTCCGATACCGATATCTCTACAATGCATCTGGCAATGGATTTCCGTATTCGCGTCCTCCTCCACAAGACCGATAAGTGAGTCATCTGCAACCAATCTGGTAAACCCACTGAACCCGCACGTCCCCCAAGCTCATTCGACGGTCGACCACCCGAAGCGCTGGATAACCAATTGTTTGTTAAACCCTATTTAATGTGTACTGCCTTCTGTAAAAACAAGTGCTGAAAACGGATCTGAGTTAGAGGTGACGATGTTCCGAGTTACGAAATTTTAAGACCAGTTTCAACATAGCCGGAACGTGCAACAAAGCCCCAACTATGCAAAAATTGCATTCACGAAACGAATTATTTGAATAACTCACGGAGTAGCTCAAATCCTTCGTAAACAACGTTCGTCCCAGATAAATCTATTGATTGTAGTCTTAAATCACCAACATATTCACCAGGTAATTCAGGGGGCAAACCAGCAAAGCGGAAAAACCATTTGTCACTACCAACAAACTGTACTCTTCCTCCGATATTACAAACCATATGAGCAACTGCGAGGTCCAAACCCAGGTGTTCTATTGTGCTGTTAGATACTCTAGAAATCGGTAAGATTTGCAAGCTAGCTTACATTTGTTTCAGCCTATTACGCTGCTTCACCTTCTCATGCACCCACCGTCGTAAAGCAGCAAAATCAAGATCATGTTTGTAAGTGAGCTTCATGTGTAATGTCACAAATTGATCACCCACTGGTTCCACTGAAGAGTCGACTAGCCCAGTGAATATTTTCACCGGCTTGCCATCGCGCAGTACTTCTCTGGTTTCGGGCTTGCAATAAATGGACCGAGTGAACCCTTCATCATCTTTTGAAAAAACACCCGAAGTTAGTCCACGTTTGCAGTAAAGGTTCTCAATGAGCCGACGAAACGGTCGAAGGTTCGGGTAGCGCATGATTTAGCGATTCAGTGATTGATATACGGATTCGAGGCAGAAGCTCAAGGTTCCCAGATCCAGTCGGTTTTTCTTGCTCAATGTCAGCGAGCGTCTGTTGGTCTGAAAAGTGATTATTGAAAGCAGGGTATGGCACCGCTCTTGGGAATTACAGTAAATACCAGGAACAAAATAAGATTACTTGTATATAGAATGTTTACGTAAATGAGAATCAAGCAAAGCTTCAAAGCGATCTCAAGAAGCGCTGCTACCGACCTCAGAAGGAAAGGTGTTCCAATGTTCAATAATCCTATAAGGAAATAAATGCTGTCTAAGGAAGGTCCGATAACGAAGCACGAAAAGCCTCCTCACTGGCCGTCATCATTTCCTACAGCGAAGAACTGTTTTACGAGAACTACTCTAAAGAAGTGTATAATACGTGACGGAGTGGAAGCACTGAGGAATAGCGTCTCTCTGAAGGATGGGAGCACAGCGAGAATCTGGAATGGTAACAAAAACCGAAACAGTATGAGCCAGAGGCCCAGTAAGTCATGCACACAACTTACTCAAACGAAAACCAAAATGGCGTCAATCACACGACGGCCAAATGCGTTACAAGTGTGAGAATTAAATCACCGCGGAATCGTCCAAATTCGAGTGGATACAAATCAAGAACTTCAAGTCGAAACTCGTTTGCGAAATTTCTTAGGCTCGTGACTAGTTTGGTAACCGAGCGCTGGACACGTTCAACAGCTACTATGTCTCTCTTCAGGCCGGTATACACGATCTGATTAGCATGCTCGAGGAGCGGTCTTACACAAATCCCGTAGTGTTTGAAACGCTTTCTTGTCTACGCGGCAAATCTCTTCTGTTGCCACCATCTCGCGGTGATGCATGAGGATTAAGTTAGACGACAACCAGATGCCCAGATTTTCCTTCAGACCGATTGTCATATCTATTGTGCTAAACGCACTATGAATCATCATCATCATCATCATCATCATCACAGCAGCCATGAGCCTGACCAAAGGTACTGTGGCTCGGGCCGCCGCTCACCTCAACAGTGACGTGGAATATCCTAGAAGGAAACGTTACTAAAAAGGTCGACAAATACTAAAAGTAGACTAATCGGAAGAACTAGAAATGATATGGATACAGGTACGTCATTGACTGCGACAAACCGCCATCTCGGATAGTGTCTCTAACCAGCGGTTTGAGTGATCACGAGGACCCCATCCAGGCAGACGATATCTGCCCCCTTTGTTCATTGGAGCAGTCAAGGTCTTCATATTTCGTGACCACGTTGTTGCTTGACCACTATGCAGTTTTACCTAACTGCTGGTGGCCTCAGTATATAACGCCCGGTACGGTAAACGCTCAGCTGGCATACGGAGCACGTGACCCAACCATCGCAAGCTGTGTAACGTAATTAGTTAACTAATTGATCGAGCATCCCGAGCGTTCCGGAATACGCGCCGGCGAACTGCCACATTGCTCACGCGATCAGCCCACTTAATGTGAGCCAAGTGGCGGAGACAACGATGGTCAAACATAGCAAGCCGGTTGATATCTTCCTTGTGAACAGGCCACGTTTCCGAACCATACAGCAAAATGGAATGCACACAGGCACTATATACCCTTCCTGTCAGCGACAACCGAACGTCTTTTCGACGCCACAGATGACGCAGTTTTGCAAAGGCAACTCGTGCCTTTGCTATACTCACTGATATCTCATTAGCAATATTACACGCTGACGAGATAGTGCTACCTAAGTATGTGAAACTGTCCAGTCTCAAACGGATTACCTGCAATAAAGAAAGTAGGGATGGAAATGTCCCAGCCTTGAAGCAGCACTTTGCACTTTGAAGGTGCGAAGTGCATTCCATACAAACCAGCCCGGTCACTCACCTTGTTCAGCATGGTCTGCATGTCTTCGGCAGAGGGGCTAAGTAAGACAATGTCGTCCGCATACTCCAGGTCGGTCAATCTAGCGCCAGGAAGAAGCTCAACACCAAGCCCACTGGATTCACGAAGCGCACCCTCCAGAATGTCGTCCATAACAAAATTGAACAGGAAGGGGGAAATCGGACACCCCTGACGAACACCACTAGAAGTGATGAACGCTCGAGACAGTTGTCCATAAACTCTCACTCTGCTTGCAGAGTGAGCGTACAGCGATCTCAATAGATTCACGTATTTCTCTGGTACTCCCTTGCGAAGGAGACAGCTCCAGAGAACGTTACGAGCAACTGAATCGAATGCAGCCCTCAGGTCCAAAAAGACCACGGCCGTCGGCTGCCTATATGAATGCCGATGTTCCAAGATCCGTCGTAAGGTAAAAATGTGGTCAACACACCCCCGACCGGATCTGAATCCTGCTTGTTCTTCACGTATCTGACTTTCTCTGGGTTTAGTGAGCCGACGTAAAATGAGGCCAGTGAGTAACTTGGACGCAACAGACACCAAACTGATGCCTCTGTGGTTGTCACATAGACTTCGGGACCCCTTTTTGAAAACGGGAATGACTGTTGATAAGCACCAATCACGAGGTACCTCTTCAGTCTCCCAGATCGTCTGCAGAAGTTTTGTCAGTTCTGATAACAACCTCACTCCACCATCCTTAAAAAGAGAAGGGGAGAGGAGGTCTGGTCCAGGAGCCTTATTACGCTTCATTAACTTGAGCTCCAGGAACACTTCTGATTCCAGAGGAGGGCCGTCTGGAATGCAGTAGCTGACCAATCGAGTCCCGTCGTCCACATGGTCTGGTTGAGGCCAACTGAACTGTTCTTCAAAATGTTCAGCCCACCGGTCAAGTCGGCGCGACTGGCTGGTGATAAGTGAACCATCTTTTTCACATATGGTCTCACTTACACCGACTTGACGGCCAGTACAACCACGGATCAGGGAGAAAAGCCTTCTGCTATTTCCAGATAAAAAGGCTTTTTCCATCTCTTTCGATTGCTGGACCAAGTAGTGCTCACGGTCTTTGCGCAAGCTTTTAGTCAGCATGCGTTTAAGTTCTCGACGGTCATCATCGTATTCAGAACCGGGTGGGATAGAACGACGCTTGTTCATAAGATTTATCGACGTGACGGAAATCCAGTTCTGACGAAACTGAACAGCTCCTTCGGAGCGTGCCTGTTCACAGCACGCTTTCATAGCTCCGGCGATTTGTTCCCAGTGTTCGTTAGGATCGTTCGTCTGACTCGAACTGGGCAACTTCTCTGCCAACGCTTTTTGGTAAGCGTTCTTCACATCCTCATCGCTCGAATGCCAGTTAAACACCTTGCATTTACGAGCGTAAGTCCTCTGGGCAAATGACAAAACGAAACGGGCACGCACAACGGCATGGTCCGAGTCCAGGTGGTTGCTCCAAAAGGCACGACAGTCCTTAACAGAGTGGCGCCACCTGTAACTAACTGCTATATGATCCAACTGCGTCCACGGCTGAGAAGCACACGGAGGTCTCCAAGTAACACAGTGCTTTTTCCTATGTTGAAATACGGTGCTCGAAATATACAGACCGTGGGATGCGCACAGCTGTAGTAGCCTTTCGCCAGTGTCAATGCGTTGTGCCCGGACACCAAACATACCTCCTAGCCGCTTCTCATCCGGAGAAAGACGACCAGGCTGAGCGTTAAAATCGCCCACTAGTATGATGATGCCTGAGTGTTTAGTTTGCCTCAGAAGGTCAACGAGGGCGTCATAGAACACATCCTTGGTAGTATCAGAGCGGCTATCCGTCGGAGCGTACGCCGATATAATGAATATACGCCTTTCTGATTTGCGTCGACAGACTTACCGACGTATTGAGTCTGACAGCGCACAAGCGACTGTTCACTGGGATGCAATCGAGCAAACATTGCTCTGCGCGGAAACTCAGCGCGATTCCCACTCCAGCTTGACCACGAGATTCAGCTTCGGCGTCACCAGAAACCCTGAGACAGAAGCGCTTGGATCAAGTTATCTAGAGTGGAGCTCAAATGGATAACTGTGCTAGAGTCGTAGACTCGCGTCTCCGACACAGCACACATCAAGCTCTAGACTTGAGGGAGTACTTGCAAGGGCAGCTTGCTGACAGATTTGTCGGAGTGTGGACATTTAAGGCGCCAATGGTGACCAATTTTCTCGGCCTCAGAAAACAATTATCGCCCGAAAACACACGGAAAGCAGAAGAAATAGGGGGTAAAACGGTAGGAGAAAGTCTTCGTGCCTCACTACCTAAGCACTCTTACGCAGTCAGTAGTGTAACGTACAATCCTGTGAGTGTAACTGCTTTCCGTCTGACTGCTCCCCTTTGGTCTATCTGACAAAATTGCACCTGGAAAGACCGGAGTCCTAGTCAGCAAAGCCCGCCGGAGCAGAAAAGTCCACAAGCCCGACCACCTCGCCAAGGTATCAGTATAGGTCGGGGCACTATGAATCATGAAGGCAATGCTAAAATTTCCACCGAGGAACATGTGGGCACACTTAGTCATTTAGTGGGAAACTCCAATCGTTCGACCAGCGCTTGATCGCGTCAAGATCAAAGTGTAGTGCACTGTGATCAGTGGCATTTCGGGATTTTAGGTCTTCTGCGTATAAGAGGACGTTACTGGAAATACTTTCCAGAAGGTCGTTGATGTGAATCAGAAATATCAGAGAACCTATCATTGACCCTTGGGAAACTCTCGCAGAAATGAAAAAGGGAGACGGAAGGTCCGATCCGGTCTTAACCCTAGAAGTTCTATCATTAAGAAAAGAAGCAATCTGGCGAACAGCCACTCCTTGAATGCCATAGACTTCCCCTGATCAGGGGGACGTGTGGGATATGGTCAAAAGCAACTGTCTTGAAACTTCTATTCAAAGTTGTCGCGGTGAACGTTCTGCTGTTCCTAATAGTTCAGTGTAGCAATATTCCGAGTGCTTCATCAAGCTTGAAGTGTGTGTATCGAAATGTAGAAACTCTGTGTACGTTTTCTATGAGCTGAGTTAGAAAGATGGTCAATAGTTGTAGAAACATTCTTGGTTTGCCACGTATTCCAACTAGTTTGCTATTTATTTTGACCGTTGACACTATTGACATCGTTTGGTTGCATGTCTGGATTTTCTCGTAGGTTCGACCGCCCAAGGTCACAATTACACTTGCACCTACCGGACGCTAGCTACTGGTCTGTCGCGTTTTGCTTCTGTTGTGTTTTGCTTACAGCTCGCTTTCCCGGTCGCTTTGCAATAAACGTCGTTGTCCTATAATCAGTTTTTCTGATTTAATTATTGTGGAGAATAGGCACGATTCTAGACAGAAACGTACCAGTCCTCTACAATTTGGTGAGCCCGATTATTAATCCATTCTTTTCAGCAATTTTTTTTCCGGTTGACCGCCGCAAATTATTTTAACCCGAAACCTCTTAATTGCGGTAAACCGTTTTCAATTTTGGGAGTTTACCTAATTTTATTCGTTCATATATATATACGTAAATTTCCGTTGATTCTTTTAGAGTATATATATACATTAAGTTTTGCCTTATTTTTGCAATGGACCCTGAACAGAAGCCGACAGTCGGAGCAGTCACAATTACTGTTCCCCAGTTCCTAGATATGGAACCCGCTTTGTGGTTCATGTACTTAGAGGCGGAGTTCTGCAATCAGCGCGTTACGACAGATCAGGCTAAATTTAGCCAACTCTTGGCCAGGCTTCCCAAGGATGTCACGATGCAAGTGCGTGACCTCCTGCTGAATTTACCCGCCGAACGTAGATATGAAGCCCTTAAGGAAGCCGTCATCAAACGGGTCACGCCTTCTGATAGATCTCGACTACAACAGCTCTTTAGGGATCTGCAACTGGGAGATAAGCGACCGTCTGATTTGTTGCTTCAAATGCAACAGTTGCTGGGCCCCTCATCCATGGATGAGACACTCCTCAAGGAGTTGTGGATGCAACGCCTTCCGGTTAACACGCAAGCTATTCTCACAGCAGCCAAGTCCCCGTCCTTGTTGGACGCAGCACAACTCGCTGATGAGATTCAGGATCGTTTTTGCACCGTCTCCCCTGTCTCCATTACAGCAGTGACGAATCGTACGGAAAAGGGTCCCGAGACCCCAAACTTTTCACCTCCACAGCTTTCATCTCGTCCGCCACCCGATGATTGGCGCACGGTTTGGGCGGAGATAGCAGCTCTTCGGCGAGATTTCGCCCGCCTCAAGACACGATCCCCTTCGCGTCGACGTCGGAGTAAGTCTCCGCGTAAATCTCAGGCATTTGGCGAATTGTGCTGGTACCACAACAAGTTCGGCAACCGGGCGAAGCGTTGTGTCGCCCCTTGTAAATACTTCAACCAGGGAAACTCCCAAGCCGGCCCGTAATGGCGACAAACGCGGCCGGCACCCTCCCTAACAGTCGCCTCTTTCACATTAAGGATTCAAGCACGGGAATCACGTTCCTGGTTGATACCGGGGCGGAAGTCAGCGTGATTCCTCCAAGATCCGGCGAGGCGACCCCCTCTTATCTACCGATGCTTCGTGCTGCTAACGGCACACCCATTCCCACCTATGGTCAACGCTCACTCACGCTTGACCTAGGCCTCCGGCGAACATTTCGCTGGGTTTTCACAGTTGCAGCCGTACCTTTCGCTATTTTGGGAATTGATTTTCTTCAGCATTTCGACCTCGTGGTCGATACGCGAAGACGGAAACTGGTCGATTCCCGTACAAAAATTAGCATCAGCGGCACCCAGGCATACTCAGAGGCCATCAGTCCTCTTATTCTTCAGCCTGAAATCCCTCAGCCTTACGCATCCTTATTCTTAGATTTCCCACAGCTCGTTCGATCCGCGAACGAACCTCTTCCAGTCACCTCAACTTGCACTCATCACATTAGAACTAAAGGACCACCAGTCTCCTGTAGACCAAGACGTCTGGCCCCGGACAAACTTAAAATAGCTAGGGCGGAGTTTGAACACATGCTCGAACTAGGAATAATCCGCCCTTCTAAAAGTCCATGGGCTTCCCCACTCCATATGGTTCCCAAGAAGTCAGGTGATTGGCGCCCTTGTGGCGATTACCGTGGCCTCAACAAGGTCACAATCCCTGATAGGTATCCTATCCCGCACATCCAGGATCTGACAGCCTGTCTTTCTGGTAAAACTTTGTTCAGTAAGATTGATCTGGTCCGCGCTTACCACCAGATCCCAGTAGAGGAGGCGGATATCCCCAAAACGGCCGTCATCACGCCTTTTGGCCTATTCGAATTCCTTCGAATGCCATTTGGCCTTACAAACGCTGCACAAACCTTCCAGCGTTTTATCCACGAAGTATGCAGAGGCCTGGATTTCGTCTACCCCTACTTAGACGACATATTGGTGGCCAGTTCTTCCGAAGAAGAACATGTGCAACATCTACGTTCCTTGTTTGCCAGGTTAGCCCAACACGGGGTAACCGTCAATCCAGCTAAGTGCGAACTTGGAAAGGATAGCATAGAATTTTTAGGCCACATTATTTCACCTTCTGGCATCCAAGTTCTACCAGCAAAGGTAGGTGCTGTCAATGATTTTCCTGAGCCTACATCTTTTAGACAGCTTCGTCGTTTTACCGGTTTAGTTAATTACTACCGGCGTTTTATCCCTCATTGTGCGCAACTTCTGCAACCCCTCACGGACCTACTCCGAGGCGGTACACGTAAATTCAATTTTACGGACGCAGCACGCACTGCTTTTGTAGAGCTTAAAAAAGCTCTATCCAATGTTGCTCTTTTAGCCCACCCAAACCCTCAAGCCCCGCTTTCGCTTTTTACTGATGCTTCAAGTGTAGCTGTCGGTGCCGTATTGCAACAGTTTGTTGATGACAAGTGGCAACCCTTAGGTTTCTTCTCCAAACGTTTGTTACCAGCCGAATCCCGGTATAGCACGTTTGGAAGAGAACTACTCGCTATATACCTGGGTATACGCCATTTCCGTCATGCATTGGAAGGTCGCCTCTTCACTGTGTTTACTGATCACAAGCCCTTGGTGTATGCACTGGGATCTTCATCAGACAGGTACTCCCCCAGGGAGATCAGACACCTGGACTATGTTTCGCAGTTTACCTGCGACATACGGCATGTTTCAGGTGCCCTCAACCCTGTCGCCGACGCTCTCTCACGCGTCCACGCCACCCTAGTCACACCTGCTTCCGTTGACCTTAGCGACCTAGCTGCAGCCCAGGCGCGAGAGCCTGATTTTCAAGCTTCCTTGCAACGCTACTCCTTAAAGCTGCGCACCATTCCGCTGCCTAATGCAGATGGAACTATTCTTTGCGATATGACTACAGGTATTCCAAGACCTGTAGTGCCACTAGCATACAGGCGTGCTATCTTCAACCAGCTTCATAATCTCTCGCACCCTGGTATTCGAGCTACAGTTAAGCTAGTAACGGATCGGTTTGTTTGGCCTAAAGTCAGCTCGGACGTTCGTAGTTGGGCACGCGCTTGCCTGCAATGCCAACGTTCCAAGGTGCATAAGCACACACGAAGCCCAATTTCTTCATTCGGTCTCCCAGATGTCAGGTTTTCGCATATTCACTTGGATTTAGTTGGACCCCTGCCACCTTCACGTGGCTACGTCTACATCCTAACCTGTATTGACCGATTTTCAAGATGGCCTGATGCCATCCCACTCAGGAATTGCTCCTCCGAGGCTGTCGTGAACGCATTCTTGGAACGTTGGGTGACCAATTACGGATGCCCTACAACCATTACGACGGACCGTGGTCCGCATTTCGAATGCTCAACATTCGAAGCTATGACGCACTTTCTTGGATGCCGGCACATTCGCACCACGGCATACCATCCGTCCTCGAATGGTTTAGTGGAACGTTTCCATAGGCAGCTTAAAGCTTCACTTTGTGCCACCACTAGTCAGGTATGGAGCGACGTACTCCATTTAGTACTTTTGGGTATCAGAAACACACTGAAGGCCGACCTTCAAAGCACACCAGCAGAACTTCTTTATGGCTGTACGCTGCGTTTGCCCGGTGAATTTGTTTCACCCCCTCCTCTAACTTCTTCCCTTCCTTCGAACTTTGCTTCGACACTGTCGCAATACATGCGACAAATTCAGCCCACACCCCCTCGTGAACAGAACAGGCCAGTGCACACGCACAAGGATTTGGCCGCTTGTTCACATGTACTCGTCCGTTGCGACGAAGTACGCAAGCCACTGCAGCCTCCTTACTCGGCCCCTTCAAGGTGTTTCGGCGAACACCCAAGCACTTCACAATCGATCGTAATGGTCGTTGCGACACCGCCTCCATCGATCGCCTTAAGGTCGCGTATGTAGATGACAATATCACCCCAGTCCTTTCACAGCCATCTGTGGCAAGGTCGACCCACACACCGCCCTCTTCACCAGTGGCCTCCACACCACCTCCACCACGTCAAACGCGATCAGGACGTCACGTCCACTTCCCAGCACGTTTGTAGATATTGTCTAGTATACATAGTTTTCTCTCTCCAGTAATGTTCTCATTTCAGAGATAAAGAAGCAAAAAACGCAAAACAAAATAGGACAAAAAACATTTTGCAAAGCAATACTGGACGTACAGCAAACACTAGAAAGTTACATGGTGAGCCCGTACATAATTTTTGCTCGCCAGATACTTATTTTCTTTCTATATTACAGGTGACGCGCAGAGCACGGTGGGGGGAGAGCACACTCCCGTCTGTCGTTGCAGCAGTGGGGAAAGCCTACCTCCCATCTTTTTCTCCTCGAGTTTTGGTGGGTTGGGTAGCCCGCTCCGACAGCACCACCTTAGGGACGCATGGACAATTCCGGATATTGCAAGCAGACCGACCCCTCTTCACCGTTACCAACCTTCTTCAACGTGGCATACGTAGATGTTCTTGAATACGCTGGTCCCCCACTCAACCCGCGGTAACTTCGATGTCACTAGCTCCATTTTCTTTTGCTTTTGTCGAAGGCCTTCAAGCGTGAAGCCTTCTAGGGGGGACGTTTGTAGAGACATTCTTGGTTTGCCACGTATTCCAACTAGTTTGCTATTTATTTTGACCGTTGACACTATTGACATCGTTTGGTTGCATGTCTGGATTTTCTCGTAGGTTCGACCGCCCAAGGTCACAATTACACTTGCACCTACCGGACGCTAGCTACTGGTCTGTCGCGTTTTGCTTCTGTTGTGTTTTGCTTACAGCTCGCTTTCCCGGTCTCTTTGCAATAAACGTCGTTGTCCTATAATCAGTTTTTCTGATTTAATTATTGTGGAGAATAGGCACGATTCTAGACAGAAATGTACCAGTCCTCTACATAGTGGCCATGAACGGTATGTTATCAGATGTTGACATATGAGGGAGGGAAAATGGTTCAATTCAACGGGATCCTTGTGGGAAAGGCCGGGAGTGATTCATACAGTCAGTTTCACTGTTTTGTTCAGCTAAATCAAGAGAAAAGCCTTAAATTTCTGGTCAGTAAGGCCTTAAGAATCTGCGCCTTTGAAAATTTACAAGCCGAACCAAATTTTCTGCAAGAAATGTTCGTGCGGAATGGTTGCCCAATGCGTTTCGCTCAGAATGCGATGCAGCAAGTAGAGTCAGAACTTGTGTTTATCAGTTTTTCTTTCAAGGAGACCCCATGGCCGAAGTTATCGCAAGAAACCTCAGAAAATCAGTCGAGGTAACCTACCCGGCCACTCAGTTGCGCACGAGTTTCCTTTCAACCTCTCATCATGTTACAACTTGAAACCAACCCTCCATGCTCTAAAAACAGCTGTTTTTGTACTCATTTGTTTGCTCGTGTCGAGCATCATCGCGAAATTCCCTCTGTGCGATTGATCGATGGTATGATAAAAACGGATTCAAGAGCGACTGTTGCCCATTTGACCGACCTTAATCACCCAGGCTGCCCGCCGAGTGCTGAGAAATCGATTAAAAGGCATTACGCTTCTTGATGGTGACCACTATCGGTGCCACTGGCATCGGGCTGTGCAACCCTTAGCTCTTGTACTCAGATGTTCGCGCAGACGTTTAATCGTAACTGATAAAGGTAACCAGTTGGAACAGTGGCTGCTGAAGTGATAACAAATATGCCATCGATAATCACTGTTGACCGTCTTCCCGACTCAATTTTCATAAAATGTCTGCAAAATTACCACATTTCCATGCACACAGCCCATGTTTGATGGAGCATTTAGCGAACTTTTAAGAATAGCATAAA
This sequence comes from Paragonimus westermani, assembly GCA_008508345.1. Lineage (NCBI taxonomy): Eukaryota > Metazoa > Platyhelminthes > Trematoda > Plagiorchiida > Troglotrematidae > Paragonimus > Paragonimus westermani. The sequence continues at coordinate 7,122 of QNGE01002325.1, read as the reverse complement.
GTTCACCGCGGCGGCTATGAAAATAAATTTTAAGGCAGTTGCTAACTTTCACCGCCACATATGCCACGCAGCGACCACCCTTATGACTCACCACAGTTACTGTTTTCATATTTAGCGTGTTGTAACTAACAAGATGATCAAACACATGAAACAGTATATGTGTGCGGATACTGACGGTGCAGCTACTGGCCAGTAGCTACACGATCCGATCGACCTAAGATAAGAACAACGTCCTAGTACGTATACGTAGACGGGGAGGCTACTAATGTCAATGAATACTGTAGTATTCATTGACATTAGTAGCCGCCCCGACTAGTTCATTTGAACTATGTACAACGTCTGAGTATGCAGTATGCATTGAAACTAGCCGTTGCACCATCCAGTTCGCTTAAGCCATAGGCATACCTATAGGTCTCTACTAATGTCTCTACATTATTGGGCATGGTACTGCGTTTCCTTTCGTACAGGAAAAACTGGAAAACTCCGATGGAATGAATGTGACCTGAAGTTTTAGTATAATGGTACAAGTGATATTTCCAAGACAGATCTGAAAAGCATCATACATCATAACATCGGACGTAACATAGTGTTTAAATGGTCCATTATCGGTAGATCAGTTCCGTACGTTGAATCCGCATGGCGGTGAACGATGGGAGAACGTTTAGAAGGATATTCAAAGTGAAGTACCGAAAGTTTGAAGAGTATGTTGAAGACTTGTGCGGATTCCAACGGGAAACTTGTGCAAGCTTTTTCATTAACACTCCGCAGAGAGCTGCAAGTGCTAAGAGGCATACAGGAGTAGAACCTACCGCCAGACTGCCCGTATGGAAGTGCGGTGTACAAATGCGTACACTGTACACGACGAACGAAGCCCTCCAAACGGTAACGTTTATTTAATCAACTGTTACGGTAAATTATAGTTTTACAGATTACAGATGTCAAGCCTCCTGGGTCATCCATTATCGCACCGATGGATATCAAATCGAGAAGACAAACCTGGTGCACTCACACGACTTTCAGGTTGGTAAACCGGATATTTATCTTAGGAATAGACGTCGGGCTGTTGATGCTGAACTGCATGTATGTGAGATGATGAGCCATTTTAAGAGTGATCGTGAAATGAGGGCGTATGTGAACAGGGAGTATCGGATTAGAATGCGTCGGCACGATTTATGTAATCTACGTGCGAGGCACAGCAAATTGGATGATCGCAACGAAATTATGAAGTTGCGAGATTTACTGAAAGTGGAAGGCAGCTATAGGTTTCTACTCCGGGAGAGAGTTTTAAGGTTCGTCATGTTTGTACTGAAAGGTACATTCCAACTGTGTCCCGGGTATGGAGATGTCATTCAAGGAAATGCAATTATTCAATTGAATTATGGCGACTTTATACCATGGCTTGCTATGTTGGTAGACGTAACTGGATTTGGGGTGACGTTTTCTCAAGTACTTATGCCGAACGAAACAACTATCAGTTATAGAATAGTTTGTAGAGACATTCTTGGTTTGCCACGTATTCCAACTAGTTTGCTATTTATTTTGACCGTTGACACTATTGACATCGTTTGGTTGCATGTCTGGATTTTCTCGTAGGTTCGACCGCCCAAGGTCACAATTACACTTGCACCTACCGGACGCTAGCTACTGGTCTGTCGCGTTTTGCTTCTGTTGTGTTTTGCTTACAGCTCGCTTTCCCGGTCGCTTTGCAATAAACGTCGTTGTCCTATAATCAGTTTTTCTGATTTAATTATTGTGGAGAATAGGCACGATTCTAGACAGAAA